>PVKH010003775.1:0-24372 GCA_004027955.1 Chaetophractus vellerosus
AAAAAAAAAAAAAAAAAAAAAAAAAAAAAAAAAAAAAAAAAAAAAAAAAAAAAAAAAAAGTTGACAACTCACCCAAATGAAACAAAAAGAATAATTTCAAAAAAAAAAAAATACCAAAACATTCACAGAAGTTAGAAAAAGTGGTACTTACATGCTCCAACAACCATGGTAAAGATAATTTGTTGAAAGGACTTTCAAAACAGAAAAAACGTTTTTTAAATCTCAGGGATATTTTTTCTTTTAATGGCTAGAATCTCGTTCCAAGAAGTTCCAGCCTGTCTCGTTTCAAAATGCCTCCCTTGCCAAGGAAGCGGAAGCGGTCATAATCTTTCCCACCAAACTATGAGTGAATTATAATTATCTACCTCTTGTAGCACAATGAAGAAGAAAACATCTGCTATACTGAATCAAAAACCCACAAATGAAACTATACCAAAGTGTGAATCATACCTGGACTCAGATTAAAGGATTTGTGTTGTATTTACCTTTTTCTTTATTTTCTTTGTAGTTTAAAATAGGGACTTGTTAACTCTGGCTCCATGTTCTAAGGGGAAATATATGGATTCCGCTGGCTGAGTCCCGTTTTTAACATTGAAATATCACAGCCTGAAGACAGATGGGCAATAATAGTTAATAACAATGTTTCTGTTTGGTTTATTATCCCCTCAAGGTTTTGTTTTTCTTTAAAAAGGTTGTTACAGGTAAGAAAATTTAGAAGTACATAATCGAAGAAATAAGGTACTTTCATGTTCTTTTCCACTATAATGACAATAAGAGAGAAAGAGAAAACGGTGTTTTAATTTATTTCTAAAGAAACAAACTTCATATCCACTCTTACAAATGATTTTATGCAGCATGGTATTTATGGTAGTACTAAACTGTATACCTGGAGTACAGAAAAGAAAATGATGCTTCATTTCTAAGATTTAGCTGTGAAAACATTGGTCATAGTCAACTTGCTCTAAAAAAATGGTTGTCTTTTTATTTTTATCCATTAGAGAGCAGAAAGACAAACTCGAATGATGGATTCAGCACAATATGCAGAATTTTGTGAAAGTCGACAATTAAGTTTTTGTAAGTAAGCATTTAATTCTGTTTAATTAAATGCGTGAAAGATGTGTGTTGCAGATGTACTAGAGCATTACCTGATCTCTATTCCTTAGAAATTGGTGGATTTACTATATGTATAGTTAGGACTGTTACAGAAACAACCTCTGTATTGTGGAAGAGCCTATAAAAGATTTTGCCTCACTTTGCTGTTTTGCAGTTAATAGTATAAAAACTTATAAAGAGTGCTAGTAATACTCAGAGAGCCTTGTTAATTTTCCATGTTGCTTTTAGTCAAAAAGTCCATTTTTCTTAATATTAATTTTAATATTAAAATTAATATTAAAATTAATATTAAATATTTAAATTTCTTCTCCAGTTTCTTAGTCATATTCACACTACTATTGCTGATTGTATTTGACCCATAATGAACTCTAATAGTCATGACATTTAAAAGCCCCTATATTAATTAATGAATACCAGACTTTCCCTTTATTTATGCATACTCATATTCCCACAAGGGAGTATATCAATAGTCGCTTCCATTTTTTGCTGTAACTGCCTGCTGTGTCATGCATTCAATGTTAGCCAAATTCATTAGTCCATGCTCTTGTAATACTAATAGCATAGTGGTAAAATTAGTACTTTCCCCTCACTGCACACCAGCTTACTAAAAGTGCATGATAAATAGTGGGCTAGATTGTGTAACAGCACATCCCTACAGCAGCAGTTCAGTGATGACTAAGGTTCTCGGAGTAAAGGTCAAAGAGAGAGTATGATAAAGAGTCCAGTTAAAAATATGGCAAAATAGCACATGACCCTGGTCTGAGGGATTATACAGACAATGGTGTCTTTAAACGAAAAGCCATTATGTGGTCACAGTAACAATGCATTTGACTTGGAAAAAGAAAATGAGAGCATCATTTATAAATCATAAAATGCAAATAAATGACACATTTCAAATAGTGTCTCCTGTAAATATCAATAAAATATAGAAAAACATGTTTTGGAAGATTTTTTTCTAATTAAATTTACTCTCCAGTCTGACTAACAATTTGGCATTATACATCTGTGAAGCATTAAGTAAATGACACTTCAGATCATGGAAATTTCAGCAAATGAGAGGTTTTTATATTGTAATTTTTATGTTAAAAATGGCATTCAAGTCTTTTATAGGTATAAATTTTCAGTTTATAAAGTAACATTAAGTGCTAATTAGCTATTTTTAATCATAGTTTTAAGTTAATTCACTTAGAAGAACAGAAGTGCCATTTCACACTAAAACTAATAGTCATCAAAGTCTCCTAATATGCCTTTCATTTGAAAGTCAGATTTTTAGTATAACTCTTCAGTTATTGTTTTTAACTCAGTTTTTAACTTAGAGATTGAAATGAGTAATTTTGCTTTCTTAATAACTATAGTATAAACAATGTATTATCCTTTTTTTTTTCTTTAAAGGGGATGGATTTGGTCATTTTAAAAAATAGTTATATAAGATGGTCAAAGGTGCTTTATTATGAACTCTTGATGGGAGAATCTGTTTTATGAAAATGAAACGTGAAAATGCCGTGTTTAGGAATGCTGCAATTCATGTGGGTCAGCAAACTTGGAAACCATTCCCACACTGGTCAGAATGTTAGGCTCTTTTCTTTCCTCTCATTTTGATAAACTGGTGTATAGGAATTGTGATCCTTCCATATGCCATGGCATTCACTGATTGGGATTATTTTGGTACATGTTTAAATAGTGACTCTTACTTTATAGGCTAGGGTAAGCTATAGAATCAGGACACTGCTCACATTTACCAGTCTTTTGTTTTTATATTTATATGAGTCAGATGGTCATTTCCCTTGAAGCCTTTTTTAATATGATAGTAATATTGTTTTACTAGTTTTCATTTAATTAGAATTTATCTAGTAAATCTTTTTCCAATCCTTTGCTTTCAACCTCTTGTTTTATATGTGGCTCTTCTGAACAATTAATATCTAGATTTCCTTTATAACCAATCTGGTAGAATCTGTGTATTTTAATTTATGAATTAAGTCAATTTATATTATTTAATTACTGATACATTCGAGTTTATATATGCTGCTGTCTTGTTTTGTATTTTCAATTTGCTGTATTTTTTATTTACTTTTTCTTTCTCCTTTTCTATATTCTGTTGAATTTATGTTCATCATTTCATTTTTCCTTGACAAGTTTGGATATTATATATTCTGTTTCTATTATATTTTGTTTCTGTGCTTCATTTTTAAAAAATATGTATCCCTGACTTAAGATTTTTAAGGTTAATGCTTCAGTTTCTTAGACGCCTCAAACAAATACCATGAAACGGGTTGGGTTAAACAATGGGAATTTATTCACTCATGGTATTGAGGCTGGGAAAATGTCCAAATCAAGGAATCATCAAGACAATGCTTTCTTCTCAAAGACCAGCTGCCAGTGATCTTTGGCTCCTCTGTCACATAGCAAGACTCGTGGTGGCATCTTCTGGCTTTCACTTCTCTTCCAAGTTTTGGTGATTTCAGCTTCTTACTTCCATGGTGTGCACTCTCTCTCTCTCTCCTCTCTCTCTCTGAATTGCATTCTCTTGTAAAGGACTCCAGTAATAGGATTAACACCCATACTGACTGAGGTGGGACATACCTTACCTAAAGTAACGTCATCAAAAGGTCCTGCTTATAATGGGTTTACACCCACAGAAATGGATTAGGTTTTTAAGAACATGTTTCTTAGGGTTACATACAACTTCAAACCACCACACTATCTAAACTTTCCTTCTTGACCCAATTTTATTTCTCCTGAGGACTTTAAGTGCTTAAACCACTCATTTTTTGGTCTGAAAACGGCCTTATTTTGCTCTCATATTTGAATGATAGTTTAGCTGGGTAGGTAATTTTAAGCCAACAAAACATAATTCCATTGTCTGTTAGCCTCTGTTGTTGGTAAGAAGTCTGCTGTGAGTCTACTTTGTTGTTCTATATTTTACCTCTGGGAGAAACTAAGAGAATGAAGATAGTGCCTCAAGGCCCTCTAGTAGATTGGGTATGAGAACCTGTCGCTTTGTGACATCTGTTAAACTTCTACCACTGTCCCAAAGATGCTGGTGAACAGCCAGATGCAGAGCAGAGTCGTAATCTGTGGAGGCATATACATCTTTTTTGATGCATAGAGAAGTTTGGGCCCAACCCTTTTATTAAAGGAATATTTTCCTTTCATTCGTTCATTTGGTCATTCACTCATTTCTTCTAGAAATATTTGTTGAGAGTCTGCTAATGGCAAGGTGCTGGGAATTCAATGGTGGATATATGGTCCCTGTCCCAACTCTCTCAGTGCTTACAACCTAGTGATGAAGCTACCAAGTCTTTTGCTTAGGTGGAAAGATCTGATTAAATACTAATAACTACCATTTTCCTCACTTTTAAAATAAGGTGTTTAGAGCATAGTTACAAAGTATCTTGCTTCTCTGTTCTTAACAGTCTGTCAAAGGAAGAAATGAATAAGGTGCATTCTATTGATCTTGTCAAATTGCTGCCTGTTAACTTTAACTTCAGAAGTATTCCACAGATGTTAAACAAGTGTTTGTGAGCCATTGCAGCTTACTAGTTAGATGGAATGTTACATGTCAGAGATTATTTAGAAGATTGGTTACTTTGGGGAGATATCTCTGAGGGGAATTATCATAATTCTGCCACATTTGACAGCTTTGAATATGTGCTTCGAGAACAGGACTTAATATCTTCCATGATTTATTTAAAAGAAAACTCTTCTGTATCTGGAATCTATGAAATCTGTATCTATAAGATCAAAACATCATGCTTTGAATTACAGTGAAGTGGTTTATGGACCTGTGGGACCAGATTAATCAAAAGAATTATCAGTGGATTTTTTAAAAGATTATTATCTTATAGATTTAATAAAATCTTCACTATCAATCTTTTACCTCTAGGTTACTAGCTAAATTAGTAATGCCTAATGAATGCCCTGTATCAAATTAGTCTCTGCTTAGCACTGTGACAGTTAAGAGGTATTTAACTGAGGTTCTACGTGTGCTTGAGTCCATATGTGCTTGGTGCCGTGAGGTATGGAGAGAGACAGTCGGCATGGTCTTTGCTCACAAAGAATTGAAAATATGGTTTAAGAAATTATAAGTGGGTATAAAAAGATGCTTGATGATGTAAGTGTCCAAAAATGGTAGAGAGGGGATGTATCCTATTGGCCTGTGTGGTCAGGATTCACATGAATATGAATGATGGGAAAACATTCTATGGCGGGAAAGGAGAAGGGATCAACACAGAGAGGATAATATGATAATACTTGAGGCCAGTGACAGTTTAATAGAGGAGTAATGGGTGATTTGATTGTAAAGGAGGTTAGAATCAGTTTAGATGATTTTGACAGGCTTAAGAATTTTGACATCTTTGTAATCAGTAAACTTAACTGAAGGCTTATATCAGGCCAGATATCAGTTTATTTTATTTAATTCTAAATCCCCTGCTTTGAGCCTATTCTAGTAATAGGTACATTTTTAAAAGGCACTAAAATGCAGTTTTGGTATGTTCCTTTTCACATTGTAGATACTTTCCTGCAGGATTTTCTTTCCACAAGAAATAGTTTGGATTTTCTTTCCAAACTAAAGTTACATCAAGCAAAGTAATACTTCTGACCATTATTGTGATGTAAACTATGGCCAATGGTAACTTATTTTGAAACAATGTGAAAAGTACTAAATTTCAAGCAGTTTAGTGAACTACGTCTTATAGCACAGATGCAAAATAAAGTACCCAAATGTATAAGGGATTTCTTGAATGCTGCAACCATTAGATTTCTTGGGGCTAGAATATTTAGACATTATTAAAACTTTGGAAACATTCCATTTTATATGCATTATTTTTCATTAGCATTATTTTTCATATGCAATTTTCGGGAAACTTGGTTTTCATTTTGTGACAGTAATATTATTAAAACAGTGTTTAAAATTAAGTTTTCTATACTTGTTTTTTTAATGGCTAGCCAAAAAAGCCTCCAAATTTCGAGACTGGTTGGACTGCAACAGTATGGAGATAAAACCTAATGCTGTCGCTATGGAAATTTTAGCATATTTAGCATATGAAACTGTGGCACAGGTAAGAATTCTAATCTGTCGTATCACATCACACACGGCCAATAAAAGCTCATTAAGAGTTTGGCTGATTTCTCCTTATTCCTGTCTATGACAAATTCCTCTACCAGGAATGAGAACAGTTCTCTCCTCTGATAGTCTTATTTTCTAGAATTTAGTTCAATTATGTTTCTTTGCATTCTCAGCTCTGATAGGTGTTAGGATAAAAGTAACTGTCTCTTGTAACTTTATCCTAACCAGAAATGAAGTTCCTGCATACTTTTTCTTGACATTGTACTCTAGGTCCACATCTCCCTTGTTTAGAGATTATTTTTTGAACTTTGTAAAATACTGTTCCGGTATGTGAGAGCTTTGAGTGCATACCAAAATCTGGTCTGGAATCACTGCCCTCCAGTAAAACTTCTAAAGTGAAGTCCTTAGACCACAAATATCAGTATCTCCTTGGTTCTTGATTAAAATGAAAATTCCTAGACTATACTTGTCAGCAAACCTACTGACTTAGAATCTCTGGGACTAGAGCCCAGAAATCTGTATTTTAAACTGCTCCCCTAGTGATTCTGAAAATAACGTTTGAGAACTACTTTCCTAGAAAGTCAGAATACATCATTTGTGTTCATGTTCCAGAACCTAAGGCAGGTCCATTCACCAGTCAATGAAAGCTTGTACTCATGTACAAAATGGAAATTCTGGTGAGACAGTAAATACATATAGAATGTATTGCTTTTCATTTTACTACTTTATCAGCATTAATGATTATTCACACTGCATGACCTTATTTTTATTATCCTGATCTTCTAGTTAGTGGATCTGGCTCTTCTTGTGAGGCAGGACATGGTAACCAAGGCAGGGGATCCCTTCAGCCATGTCATTTCTGCCACCTTCATCCAGTATCACAACTCTGCTGAAGTAAGTATCAAAAAACTCTCTCTTCTTTGACAAATCTGTAGATTTTTTTCCACCTGTCTGGTATTTACAGTAATATCTTTGAAAAAGATCATGTTGAATGTACAGCCTTCAGTCAAAGACTCTTAATGTATTCAACATTCAACCAAATATTTGCCAAGTGCCTACTATGTGCCAAGCCCTGACAATCCACTTAACACAGTGATTTTTTTTGTCACCTTTTCCTTGACTTACTTTGCTTTCCTTGCCCTTCAGTGAAAGAAAAATAGTTGCAGAGAAGTTCTAATTTCCATGGGAGATGAACTACTGGTTTAGCTAATTGAATAATGTTCAGAAATGTAATTTATATCTTTGTGCCTCAAGAGATGAGAGGGTCATTGTTATTCATGTAATATTAACTCCTGATGTTGATTGGAATTTTCCATTTCAATTATTGATCTCTCTCTAAACCTGATTTTTAAGACGTGTGGCCCTCTTCATCCTGTTTTTAAAATTGACCCTGTCATGTGAAGATTACATCCTTTTCTTCTCTGGTTTATGCTGCTGGGATCCCCACCTATATAAACATATAAAAAGGACTATAAATCCTTTTTGCCAACTTTAGGGCTTTGTATAACTGTGTACCACTTTTGCCATTTAAAAAAAGCATACCCTGTAAGCAACAGATATCTAAAAACCAGAAATGTAATATATGTTGGAGTTTGCTAATATTTTGCCATTCTAATAACAAAAGCAGTAGTTCATATAATTCAGTGTAATAACCATAGAGAAGCAGCAGGAAGATTGGGTTAACATCTGTACATACACATTTGAAGTGAGCTGTGGATCAAGTTGGATGATATATAAAACTTGACATTATATAAGCCCCACTTTATATCTATACCTTATCACAAATATCTACTTCGTGATAATATTGATAGGCAGAGATGAAGGCTTAAATAGTCTTTAAGAAGTAGTTGTAACCTTTTTTAGGTCACATACCCCTTTGAGAATCTAATAAAAGTGGCAAATCCTATCACCATAAACACATTCACAAATTTTTCAAGCAACTTCAGAGATGCTTTGAAGCTATTCTATGAATCTGAAAGATCTATGAACCTAATGGACACCAAGTTTAAATATCTTTGCTGTAGGGTACTTAGAAAATATATAAAGTTATATGCCTTTATAGCATCTTATTACAAACCAAAAGTCATTTTGACATCTTTTTATGCGCCTTGGAGAACCATATTAGCTTGGAATCCAAATAGGGATTAAAATGTTTATGTGCATTAAAAATTCATTTTTTCCTTGAAAAAGGTCATATATCATCAGTCAACACACTTTAAAACTCCCTAAAGCTTGCCCAGTTGATTAAACAGTGTTTGTTTTCTTTATGTTACAAACCTAAATTATGATGTCAAACAACACCCTTTAATGTGTTTGTTTCATGTTCACTTTATGAATATGTGTATATATGTATGCTTTTCATTAACATCAGACAAATTTGTTGTAACATTTATAATTGAAGAAATTTATAGTGAGCCTAACAAGCTGAGTTTTCCCTTAACATTTAAGAGATTGCTTGCATGATTAAGAAAACCTTTTATTTTATCCATTTCTTGGTTCTTCAGGGTGGTCAGGCTGCCCTGGGGAACTACTCAGCAACCACAGCCACTCTTCCCAGCTACACAGCCGTTGAGAAAAATGCCCTGTGTGCTGGATATCCCAGGCTCTCTGGGAAGTGGCAAGATCGGTGTCACAGAGCATCCTAACTAAATATGTCAGTATAGGCCACAAGCTTTTCTCTAGCCTGGCAGACACCACCACTGCTGCCTCCTCTGTGACTGGTGGGCAAAATGAGCCTGCAGGGAAATTGAAAGTCTTCATTCCTGCATGCTACTAGCTGACAAGACACAAAGAGAACTGGTCACCTTAAAGTAGAAATCTTACTCATCAGCATCACAAATTATCAATCAACATTTTCAAGGGCCTGATTTATGGCCAATATCAAATTGGGTGCAGAGGAGAACTTTGGAGACTGATATAATCTGTGTTCAAGGCGACAGAATGTTTTTTAAAAATAACTAAGTGAATATATATGCATACACAAACACACACACACATAAATAAGCAAATGAATGAACAAAGAAACCAACAAACCAATAAACAATTCCAGATAGCATATGCTGCATTCTGGGAAGATGGTGTTGGAGTAGGCGGGCAGAGCTCAACTCTCACAAAAACAATAGAGAAAGGGCTCAAAGCTGTCTGAGGGAGCTGCTCTGGGAGTCAGCAGAACAGGACAGTGCTGCGTAACCTCCAGAAGGGAGGGACGGAGAGATGAAGAACCTAAAACAACAGCTGTGAGTTTCTAAACCCCACGGTGGCCGGGACGTTCTCCCATCCTCCACCCTCAAGACATTAAGTCTGAATAAAACCCCTGGCTCACCGCAGCCAACTGAAAGGGGAACAGATGTCTCTCTCCCTGTCAGCTGTCACAGGGGAAGAGGGAGGGTACATTGGAGGAAGGAAAGTGGTTTCTCTTCAGTAAATTCAGCCAGCAGAGCCCACTTTGAATCTTGGCTCTGGCCAGACCAGAAACACAGGAAAGCAGAGGTTCATAGAAACACCTCCATGTTCCACCATCTGCTGGGCTGGCCAGGAAATTGCAGGGAGAAAAATTGCTTTTATGTCTCTCTTTAGCCGCAAGTCCTGGGAGGAAAATCTTCTCCCCATCTTTGAGCCCCTGGACTGATTTTGATAACTTAAGCTGGGCATTTTAAAGACTTAGAATAAGTTGAACCAAAAGTCAAAGAAGAGCCGTGGGAAAAATAAACACTAGGCAAGAGAGAAAAATTGACCATCAGACTAAATTCACCAACATATTCAGATGCCTAGCCATCAGCAAAAAGTAAAAAGCCATACTAGGAAACAGGAAGAGATGGCCCAGCCAAAGGAACAAACCAAATATCCTGAGGAGATAAAGGATTTAAGACAACTAATCAATGATAATCACATTAATCTCCTAAATCAATTCAAAGAATTGGAGGAAATATAACTAAAAGATAAAGGATATTAAGAACACACTGAGTGAGCATAAAGGACAATTTGAAAGCCTTCAAAGAAAAGTAACAGAGCTTATGGGAATGAAACACATGATAGATGAGATTAAAAATATATTAGAGGCACATAACAGCAGATGTGAATTGATCCAAGACAGAATTGTGATTTCAAGGACAGGTATCTGTACTGCAAAAGACAGAAGAACAGAAAGAGAAAAGAATGGAAAAAGTAGAACAGTGTCTCAGGGAATTGAATGACAATGAGAAATGCTCAAACATATGCATTATCAGTGTCCAACAAAGAGAAAAGAATGGAAAAGGGGCAGAAAGAATATTTGAGGAAATAATGACTGAAAACTTCCAGCCCTCATGAAAGACATAAATATCGATATCCAAGAAGGACAACGCACCCAAAACAGAATAAATTCGAATAGAGCTACTCTAACCTCCTATTCAGAATGACAAATATCAGAATAAAGAGAGCTTTCTGAAAGCAGCAAGAGAAAAGTGAAGCATTACATACAAGGGAACTCGATAAGATTAAGTGCTGACCTCTCATCAGAAACCCTGGAGGTGAGAAGAAAATGGTATGTTGTATTTAAGATACTGAAAGATAAAAACTGCCAGCCAAGAATTCTGTATCTGACAAAACTATCCTTCAAAAATGAGGGCCAGTTTAAAGTCTTCACAGACAAACAAAACCTGAGATAGTATGTGTGGCAGTTTTCCATTATTTTATGAATACCAAAAAGAGAAAGACTACATTTGTAAACTAATCTATTCCTCTGAGTGTGATACCCTTTGATTGCATTAAATTCAGTTGAGGGACCTTTGATTAGATTATTTGATAAGATTGCTCTGGGCTTTTGATTCAGCTAGGTCAGTGAGCATGACTCAGGTTGAGTCCCCACTGGCTTGCTGGGTCTGATATAAACAGACACTCACACAGACACAAGAAAAAAGAACTCTGTCATTTTTTATCCTGCCATGAAAAGGCTCAAACACCTGAGGCCCCAGGGAGAGAGAAGCCATTTTGCCTGATAGCTTATAGCTAAAATTAGGAAGAGATCAGAATAGCTGAGACTGATATAGAAGGCCTGGAAAGAAACAAGCCCTATGCCAGGAGAGAGAAGACTACAGGATCACTTAAGCACGAAGCCACAAGAGGCTGGGCCCACAGAGCTGAATAGGGAGAAGCAGCCCAGAGGAAAGCAGAGACCAGGCAGGGATAGTCTGCCATCTTGCTTCAACAAATGGCAGCTGTCTTTGGTGAGAAAGCACCTCTTATGGCACCTGGAGTTGGACTTTCCCTAGCCCTGGGACTGTTATCTTTTACCCCAAATAAATACCCTTATAATAGCCAACACATTTCTAGTAGTTTGCCTCAGCAGCTCTTTGGCAGAGTAATACAATATGTTACCAAAAGACCAGAATTATAAGAGCTACTAAAGGAAGTGCTGTAGCCTGAAAGGAAATAACAAGAGCGAGAGACTTAGACAAGAGTATAGAAATGAAGATTATTAGGAAGAGTAAATGAAAGGGTAAAAAGACAATAGTAAGATGTGACAACAGAAAGCCAAAAGAAAAAATGGACAAAGAAAGTAATGCCTTTACAGTAATAACATTGAATGTTAATTGCTTGAACTCCCCAATCAAAAGACTTAGACTGATAGAGTGAATAAAAAAATTTAAGCTATCTACATGCCTCAGATGTAAGGACACAACCAGGTTGAAAGTGAAAGGTTGGAAAAAGATATTCCACACAAGTAGTAACCAAAAAAGAGCTGGAGGGGCAAAATAAATTTTAAATGCAAAATTGTTAGAAGACATGAAGAAAGTTATTACATAAAAGAGGCAATTCACCAAGAATAAATAACTATAATATTTAAATACCTAACCTGGGTGCCCCAATGTATATGAGGCACACACTAGCAAAACTGAAGAGAGAAATTGATATCTCTACAATAATAGTTGGAGACTGAATACACCACTCTCAATATTGGATAGAACATCAGGACAGAGGATAAATAAAGAAATAGAGAGCTTGAATAATACAATAAATTAAATAGACCTAATAGACATTATAGAACATTACACACCAAAACAGCAGGATATACATTCTCTTCAAGAACTCATGGATCCTTCTCCAAGATAGACTATATGTTGGGTCACAAGACAGGACTCAATAAATTTAAAAAGATTGAAATTATACAAAACGCTTTCTCTGATCATAACAGAATGAAGCTGGAAATCAATAATGGATGGGAAAAGGGAAAATTCATAAATACATGGAGATTAAACAACACGCTCTTAAATAATCAGTGGGCCAAAGAAAAAGTTGCAAGAGAATTTAGTAAATATCTTGAAATGAATGAAAATGACAACACAACATAGCAAAACGAATGGCACACCACAAAGGCAGTGCTGAGAAGGAAATTTTATTAGTCAGCCAAAGGGATGCTGATGCAAAGTACTAGAAATCTGCTGGCATTTATAAACGGTATGTTTTTGGAGTTCGAAGTTTACAGTCACAGGTCATAAAGCATAAGTTACTTCCCTCACCAGAATCTCTTGCCACATGTTGGAGCAAGATGGCTGCCGATGTCTGCAGGGGTTCAGCCTGCCTTCTTCCTCTTGAAGCTCCATGGTCCCAGCTTCTTCCAATCTCAGCTGTAGGCTGGAATAAGTCTCATCTCTCTCCCAGGGTTCGGTTCTCTCCAGGCTCAGCTGCTCTAGTGTCTCCACAAGGTCAGCTGTAGACTATCAGGCTCCCTCTCTTCCCGGAGCCTTTGCCGTGTCTATGGAGCCATCTCTATTCCTCTGTGTTCTTCTGTGTGTTTACTTCCCGGAACTCCAGCATCAAAAAACTCCAACATCTCCTCTGCCATGTCATTTTCTCTGTGAGTCCCTGCCCACCAAGAGAGTGGGGACTTGACATCCTACTGATGTGGCCCAAATTAAAGCCTTAATCATAATTTAATCAAGTAAGAGTGAAATCTCTGAATCCAATACAATCTAATATGCCCACAGGGACAGACCAGTTTACAAACATAATCCAATATCTATTTTTGGAATTCACAAATAATACTAAAGTGCTACAAATATAGGTGCAAAAATCCTCAACAAAATACCTGCAACCCGAATCCAAAAGTACATTAAAAGAATTATACACCATGATTAAGTGGGTTTTATCCCAGGTTTGCAAGGGTAGTTCAACACAAGAAAATCAATTAGTGTAATAAACCACATTAATAAATTGAAGAAGAAAAATCACATGATCTCCTCGACTGATGCAGAAAAAGCATTTGACAAAGTACAGCATCCTTTCTTGATAAAAACATTCCAAAAGATAGGAATAGAAGGAAGCTTTCTCAATATGGTAAAGTGCATATACAAAAAACCTACAGCTAGCATTGTACTCAATGGTGAAAGTCTGAAAACTTTCCCGCAGAGATCATGAACAAGGCAAGGATGTTCACTGTCGCCACTGTTATTCAATGTTGTGCTAGAAATTCTAGCTAGCGCAATTAGGCTAGATAAAAGCCATCCAGATTGGAAAGGAAGAAGTTAAACTTTCACTATTCACTGATGATATGATCCTATATCTAGAAAATCCTGAAAAATCCACAACAAAGCTACTAGAACTGATAGACAAGTTGAGGCAGAGTAGCGGGATACAAGATTAATATGCAAAAATCAATAGTGTTTCTATACACTACTGATGAGGAATCAAGAAGGAAATCAGAAAAGAAATTGTATTTATAGTAGTGACTAAAAGAATCAAATGTCTAGGATTAAAATTCACCAATGACGTGAAGGACCTGTATTCAGAAAACTATAAAACATTGCTAAAAGAAACCAAAAAGACTTAAATAAATGGAAGAACATTTTGTGTTCATGGACTGAAAGAGTAAATATCGTTAAGATGTCAATTCTACCCAAACTGATTTTCAGATTCAACGGAATCCCAATGAAAATCCCAACAGCCTTTTTTGCAGAAATGGAAAAGCCAGTTATAAAATTTATTTGGAAGGGTAACCAGCCCCCAAGTATCCAAAAATGTCTTTAAAAAAGAAGAACAAAGTTGGAGGATTCTAAATTCCTGACTTTAAAGCATATTGCTTAGCTACAGTGGTAAAAACATGGTACTGGCATAAAGACAGATTGACCAGTGGAACCAAATCAAGAGCTTAGAAATAGACCCTTATATCTACAGTCAAGTAGTTTTTGACTAGGCTATCAATTCCTCACAGCTGGGCCAGAACAGTCTATTCAACAAGTGGTGCTGGAAAACTGGATACCCATATCCAAAAGAAAGAAAGTGGACCTTATACAAAAATTAGCTCCAAATGGATCAAGGACCTAAGTATAAAAGTGACAACCATAAAATTCCTAGAAGAAAATGTAGGAAAACATCCTCAAGATCTTGTGGTAGGCAATAGTTTCTTAAACTTTATACCCAAAGCATGAGCAACTAAAGAAAAAATAGATAAATAGGACCTCCTCAAAATTAAACACTTTTGCACCTCCAAGGACTTTGGGTGAAAAGGCAGTCGACGGAATGGGAGAAAATATTTGGGAATCACATATCTAATAACGGTTTAATATCCATGATATATAAAGAGAACATACAACTCAACAATGAAAAGACAAACTACACCATTGAAAAATGGGCAAAAGACTTGAATAGACATTTTTCCAAAGAAGAAATATAAATGACAAAAAAACACATGAAAAAAAAAGTTCTACATCACTACCAATTAGGGAAATGCAAATCAAAACTACGAGATATCATTTCACACCTATTGTGTGAACTACCACACCAGTTGTAGTATAGTTAGTATGGCTGATAGGATAAGAATGAGGAAAATGTAGATTAATAATAACATACATGAAAAAGAATTAATATACTTTTTTTACCTATAAATTTCTTATAAACCAGTAATGTGACTGATAAGGAAAAATATTGATTTGTTTTAATTTTTAGACAACTTCCTATAGGATGGACCTTGACACAGTGGAGAATGTCTAATGGAGAATAACCAGTAGAGGTGAAAGAATCTGAAACATGTCCCATGGATAAGTGGTTGAAGGAACTTGGGTTGTTTGTCCTACAGAGTAGAATAGGCTGTGAAATACAGCAGTCTTCAAATATTTGGAATGATTCTACATGGAAGAGAGAACAGACTTGTAGTCATAGCCAAAGAAACATGAAAGATATGAGGAATATAGGGATATTAGGGAGGAGGGCATGAAATAGATGCAGGAAAATATGGAAGAGTCTATAATGATGCTAAAGACATTGAGTTTGAGTTTCTGGGGGAATGCTAGTCGATATTGACACAAATAATGGCTGGAAATGCATCTTGTTTTAGGAGAAATTTTGAGACATGTAAATTTGAAATGCCGGCAAAACTTCCAGTAGAAATGTCTATATCTGACAAAATCAGCAGAAGTTTTAGAAGTTGTATGTGAATCCTGATTTTGTCTAAATGATAAGACAGATTAAAATTTAACTTACTTAGACCCTTAGAGGCAAATGGGGGAATCATTTCTATGGACTGGGTAAGAATAAAAATTGTGATTTTACATTTGTAAGCTTCAAATAGTGTATTCTTGAGATATTAAACAAAATCTAATGTTAGTATAAGGCCTGGTCACTTGATTACATAGCCACATCTCTTTGGGCAGGTTTCTTGCATGAAGTCCAACCCAGACTCCCCTGAGAACACGCCGCCTCCTACACCAACAGCTCCATCATCTGGATCACAGCACCCAGGTAAAACCACATCAGGATCCCTAGGGAATGGGAGTGCTGGACAAGACTCAGCTAAAACCAAGCAAAGGAAGAGAAAAAAGGTCAGTGGGAATTTTTTCTTTCTTGCGGGGGTGGGGAGAGGGTGTCCTTGAGTTCTTTTCAGAGATACAGAAAATGTGCTCTGTTTTTCTCATAGTTCAGATTTTGAGGGTTAGCCAATTTTTACTCAACCATGCTTAATTACTTCACTCAAACTTTTTAAACAGCTTTCTTCTACATAAAATAAGATATTGATTTTTCTTAACATTTATTCTAAAAAAATTCAAACATGCAGAGAAGTTAAAAGAATTATGGAGTGTCATCTCTATTCTACAATTAACATTTTACTATATTTCTTTATCACATATCTATCTATCTAATCATTCCCCTCTCTACCCATCAGTTCATCTTTTTTTTTGAAACATTGCAATGTAAGTCATAAACATCAGTACACTTCACACCTAAATTCTTCATTATGTATATTTGTTTATGGTTCCCTTTTGGAGGGGGGATAAAATTTACACACAGTGAACCAACCAACACTTAAATATACCATTTGATGTGTTTAACAAATGCATAAACCTGTTTGTTCAAAACCCTATCAAAACATAGAACATTACCATCATACCATCAGCCCAGAAGGTTTTTTAGTGCTCTCTTTCAGTTAATTCATACCACCATCCTCAGAGAAACAATCACTTTTCTGATTTTCTCATCATAGATTAATGTTTTATGTTCCAGAATGTAATTTAAATGGGATCATATAGTATGAACTCTTTTGTGTGAACCCTCAGAATATTTATGAAATTCATGTTTTTTCAGTATAAGTGTAATTTATTCCTTTTTATTGTTGAGTAATATTCCAGTGTATATCACTTTATTCATTCTGAGGTTGGTGGACATTTAGGCTGTTTCTAGTTTGGAGGTATTATCAATAAACTTGATTTAAACATTCTAATACAAGTCTCTGAGGACAAATGCCTTCATTTCTCTTAGTTAAGTATCTTGGAATGGCATTGTTGACTATAGGGTAGGCAGTTTAAGAAACTGTGAAACTTTTTTTCCAAAATAATCATATGGTTTTCTACTCTCACCGGCAATATTTTAGAGTTGCAGTTGCTCTGCATGCTCACCAACACTTGGTGTTGTCAAAATTTATACTTTTACTATTCTAATGAATATTAAGTAGTAGCTCATTGTAGTTTGAATTTGCATTTCCTTGATGTATATGCTAATTGTCCATTTATATATCTTCCTCTGTGAAGTATCTCTTCAAATCTTTTATCCATTTCTTTTTTTTTAAATAATTTTGATTTTTTACTTTTAAAGGAGCTTTAGATTACATAAATGTTACATCAAAAATACAGGGAATTCCTATATACCCCACCCTCTCCCACTCCCACGCTTTCCCCCATTAACAACATCTTTCATTAGTATGGTACATTTGATACATATTGAAGCTTGCTACTAACCATGGTCTATAGTTTACATTATGTTTTACACCTTGTACCACACAATTTTGTAGGTTTTGACAAAATGTATAATGGCTGGTATCCATCAGGTAATATGCAGAATGATTCCAGTGTCTCAAAAATGTCCCATCTTATACCTATTGTTCCCTCTCCCTCCCCTCAGAATCTCTGATGACTATTATCTTTATATCAATATTACAAGTTCTTCCATTACTAGTATAATAAGTCTACTTCAGTCCATGGTTGCATTCCTCTCTTATGTTTGTTCATTCTTCTATCTTGAGGGTTTGGGGATGGTGATGCCCAACTCTGCTTCTGATTGAGAGGGTGCTTAGATCCCATGGGACAGATGGATGGAACTGTCTTGCTTGCAGTTAAAGATACTCTGCTTCTTTGGTTGGGTATTGTCCATCATCATCCTTTTGTTAGTTGTCCTGGGTGAGTCTGTTGAACTGGAGAGTAGGTATTGGCTGCAACTCTGTTGAGTTTCAAGGCTTACCTGGCATATGAAAAGCTGGAAGATTTAAGCCTCTGGGATATATATTTAATGGGTATAGTGTAACTTATAGGTTCACAATAAATGGCATAGAAGAACCATGTGTAAGAAAATTATAAATGAGTCTAACTCGTATACATTGGGAGAGATGAATAATCATATATTCCAAGGTAAGGACCACCAATGGTGTGCCGATTTCCTGGGGTTGTCTGCCCTGCCTATAGTGTCTAGATGTCTCTAGAGCTCCCAGGGGCACCCCTGTGTGAGGCACTGTTTACTGTGGCAGACAGTGAGATTGTATAATCTCTGGAATGACCTTCTAACTCCCTTTGAAATCTCTTAGCCACAAAAACTCACTTGCTTTTAATGTTTCCCCCTTTTGATTTGGGAGTAGGCAAAGCTTTTGTAGAACACAAAAAGTAATAAACATAATAGAAAAAATTGAGAAGTTAGACTTCATCATAATTTAAAACTTTTGTTGTCAAAAGACAATGAATAGTTAAGCCACAAACTGGGAGAAAATATGTGATAAAAGTATATTTGACAAATGACTATTATGTAGGACATATCGAGAACTCCTAGAAACTGGTAATAAAAGACAACCCAATTGAAAAAGAAATGGTTAAAGGTCTTTGGAGCAATATACTAGAAATGGGTTGGTCTTTACAATGGGGATATATTAGCTTACAAGCTTACAGTTCGAAGGCTGTGAAAATGTTCAAATCAAGGCATCATCAAGACGATACTTTCTTCTGGAAGACCAGATGCCAGCAATCCTGGACTCCTCTGTCACATGGCAAGGCAAGGTGGTGTCTGCTGGTCTCTTACTTCCCTTCTGGGTTTCATTGCTTCAGCTTCTTGCTTCTGTGGATTTCTCTCTCTCCTCTCTGAATTTCATTTCTTAATAAGGATTCCAGTAAGAGGATTAAGACCCTCCCTGGGCCATGCCTTAACTGAAGTAACCTAATCAAAAGGCCCTATTTACAATAGGTTTACACCCACAGGAATGGATTAACTCTAAGAACCTACTTCTTTGGGGTCCATAAATCCTCAAACCATCACAATATGGATAGGCTGTGTCCTTTACATTTCTATGTAAATTTTAGAATCAGTTCATTTGTTTCTACCAAAAAAAGAAAAGAAAAGAGAAGCTCGGTGGGATTTGAAAAGCGATTGGGTTGAATGTTTGCATCAATTTGGGGATATAAATGTCTTGACAATATCCAGTCTTTCAGTCCATGAACATGATATATCTCTCCATTTGTTGAGGTCGTCTTAAAATTTCTTTTGGCAGTGATTTGTAATTTTCAATGTAGAGGTCTTACATATATTTTGTTGAATTTATTCTATTTGGCTTTTTGATGATATTGTAAATGGAATTGTTTTTTGAATTTCATTTTCCCATTGTTTACTGCTAGTATATGAAAATACAATTGCTATTTGTGACTTGACCTTATATTCTGAGACATTGCTAAATTCACCTTTTCTAGTAGTTGTCTCGTGGATTCCTTAGGATTTTCTATGAAAAGAGACATATTCTCTGAAAATAGAGACATATTTACTTCTTACTTTCTGATCTTTGTGCCTTTGATTTCTTTTTCTTGCCTTATTGCACTGGCTAGGACTTTACTATAATGTTGAATAGAAGTGGTGAGTGCAGATATCCTTGCCTTGTTCTCAGATTTCAAGGAAATCATTCAATTTTTCACCATTAAATATGATGTCAGCTATAGGTCTTTCATAAATGCTCTTTAGCAGGTTAAAGAAGTTTTTTTCTAGTTCTAATTTCCTGAAAATAGAGTTGTTGTTTTTTAAATCAAAAAGGTATAATTGAATTTTGTCAGATTATTTTTTTGTATCTATTAAAATGATTATATGTTTTTCTTTAATCTGCTAATATGGTGAAGTGATTGATTTTCAAATGGTAAGCTAATCTTGCATTCCTGGGATAGATGTTATTGATTTTACATATTGCTGGATTTGACTTTCCAATATAAGTGGAGTTTTTACATCTATATTCATGAGGGGTGTTGGTCTGTAATTTTCTGCTTTTCTTTCCTTTTTTCATTCATTCATTCATTCATTCCACTGTTTCTGGCATCTATCATTTCTGGTCATGTCAATAGATTGTTTTCTCTGTATGGATGCTTTCAAGATTTTATTTTTATTTCTTTAGCCATAGTCATGTTTTTCTTTGCATTAGCCTGTTTAGGATTCACTGAGGTTTTTTAATATGTAAATTTATGTCTTTCACCAAATTTGGGAAATTTTTGGAATTATTTTTTAAGCTATTTTTTCTGACTCATTCTTTCTGTCCTCACTTCTGTGATTCAACGTGTACATACATTAAGTCCTTTGATAGTATTCCACAGGTACTTAAGACTCTAATTTCTCTCTTTTTTTAATAATTTTTTTTTTAATTTATTATACATCCCCCCACTTTTTGCTTGTTCTTGCTGTGTTCATTTTTCTCTGCGTTCCTCTGTTTCTGCTTGTCCCCTCCCTGCCGGGGCAACCCGCCAAGTCAGCTCACCGGCGTGGCGGCCTGCCTGCTCGTGGGGGCTTGCCCTTGCTCACGGGGCCCTGCCTTTGCCCACGGGGGCTTGCCTTTTTGCCCACCCGTGGGGGCTTGCCTTTGCCTGCGGCAGCGTGCCCCGCCCACCTTGGCTTGCCTTCTCGAGGCGGTCCGCCCACCCGAGGAGGCCCGAGGACCGAACCCGGGGCCTCCCACATGGCAAACCGGTGCCCCACCAACTGGGCTTTACAGCCAGCCCCTCTAATTTCTCTTTTAATATATTCTCTCTGTTCTTTAGATTGGATCATTTCTGTTGATCTATCTTTATGTTCTTATGCCAGCTCTAATCTTTATACCCATGTAGTAGTTTTTTTATTTCTGATATTTTATTTTACAGCTTTGGAGTTCTACTTGATTTCTTCAATAATTTTATTATCTGCTGATATTTTTATTCATTTATTACAAGTATATTTTCTTTAATTTCCTTGAGTACATAGTTATAATAGTTGCTTTAAAACCTTGACTGCTAATTTCAGTATCTGGATTATCTTAGTCTGCATTGAGTATGGATCACTTTTTCTTGTATTTTTCCAAGTTCAATAATTTTGTATTATATTGTGGACATTGTGAGTAATGAGCTGTAGAGAATTGGTATTCTTTTATATTCCTATGAAGAGAGTTGTTGTTTGTGTGTGTGTGTGTGTGTGTGTGTGTGCGCAGCAGGCAATTTACTTGTCTAGACTCAAGCTATAAACTTCAAACTCAAACTCTCCTGCAGTGGGCGAAAGCTACAGTCTCTCTTCGCTGCTTTTAGTTTTATCTGGATTGCTTGAATTTGGTATCATGCAGCAATTGTTTAGGGTTTAGTTGAAGACTGGAATAAAGTTTATACAAGTTTATATACTGAATTTGGGACTTCCCCTTTCTGATTCTGTCCTTTTCAGCATTTCCTTCCTCATTTTCCAGCTACTCTGGTTACCTTGAACTCTGGCCTCTAGTTTTTTTTAAGTATTTATAGCTGTGTTTTAACCACCCATGTGCCCATTGAAGCCTGCCATTAGGCTAAAACAATAAAACAGGAAACTAAATCCACTGCCATTCTCTTCTTCTAAGAGTAGATATTCCCCACCACTTCCAGTTTTCACCTGGTTTTGATCATTCTCCATTACTTTCAGGTAGTTGTTTTTCTATAATTTGTCCAAAGTTTATCGTTTTATCTACAAAAGAGTTGGTACAGTAGGAACCATTTACCATTACGAGAATCAGAACCATGCAAAGATATAATTTTATAATTGAACATAAGTAAATTTAATTTTGGCATTACTTTCTGGTTTTCCCTTTCATTTATAAAATGGCAGAACTCACTGCTTTTTTATTAAGGGACTATCTGAACTATAGGAAACCTATGCATTGTAAAGTAGCTTTTAAAAATTTCAGCTATAGGCCTCTCCAACTCATTCAATAACTAAAACTCATGTAAAAAAAATCACCTAAAAGAATTCTTTTGTGGTCTTGTTTTATAGAGTATGTAAGAAAGGAGTTGTAATTAACCTACTAATTATTCCTGTATGAATTAATTCCTTATAAGTTTTTCAAAATTCTTGAAATTTTTTCTCTTAAATATTTACATTTCTCTCTTAATCTTGTTTAAAACTATTAAATTTGAGTTATTTTACAGCAAACATTTCCTGGGTGAAGCTTTAGCCCAGTCCATGTCTAAATACTCCTAAATTCTAAATGTGGCATTAGAATTAATAATGTCTTCCTTCAAAGCCATTAATTATTTCTCTATTTATCCACATCTTTCTACATTCACACTCTTAATATATTTCGATTTTTACTCACTGGAAACAGCTATGACAGTACCATGTTATAATTCATTCTACATAAAATAATAAAGCCTCTACTATATGCCAGCCATGCACACTAGAAATCAAGAGATTTGAGGTATAGCCATATCTTTGATACTAATGATCATCGTAACTTTTGGTAAGTCACTCTCTCATCTATAAAATGGGGCAGGAGTTGGGAAAATTTAGACTACATGATGTCTTGTATTCCAGTCAGGTTAATAGCATTTGAATATTTGAATTCAATGATTCTCTCTTGTCTCCACCTTAAATAACTTTTCTAGTTTTAATTTTCAAAGTTTAAGAAAAGATTTTCCTAGTTTTTCAGAACTATGATTTTAACTTTGATATGAGAAAATTAACTGTATCACATAGTATATCCTTTGGCCACCTTCAGCTGAAAGGAAATCTTCCAAGAGCATAAAACTCTGGGAGAATTCAGTGTACAATAGTGAGATGAAAAAGGATACAACCTGTGCCTGGCTAGTCAGACTATATATCAACCTTTGTGGTCCATGAGCGACAGGTTTATTAGTAAGAGTTGTACTTATTAATATTTGTACCAACCCTTAGTTTATTCTAGTCTGACATGTGTGTTCCTCCTCTGTAAGATTTAAGATTTCAAGCTTAGCAGAAGATCTAGTCTACCATTATGGATGTAGAAGGAATAAGAGGCAATTGCCTAAGATTCCAGATCCTTCTTAAACATTGGGCTACTCTAGCCTATGACCTTTGCAGAGGGGAAGGACAAGACACTCTTACCCTGCCAAGAACTTTTCAGTTGGGAAGAAGGCATTTGTAAGAGATATAGCGGCAGCAGGAGTTTCAATGTTAGTTGCCTATACTACAGTTGAAAGTTCAAAGTGCTGCGAGGTTTTATTCATTGTAAGCCAGAAAAGACAAGCGGAGGGACAATACATAAATCTCATAAATGTGTAGGACTGAATGTGATACTTTAGCTTCTAATACCCAGCATCAGTTTCTGGTAAAGAGACATAAATGAAGAGGAATGAAAGATGAATGCAGCTATGAGGAGAAGTTGACATATGAAGAAGAGATTTGCCAAGTGACTCATACTGAAGGAAATACAGAGTTTAGTACCCACAGAGATTTCTTCAAACACTCAGTAGACAACAGGATTCAATGTTTTGTTAAATAAGTGGGTTTAGTTTTTAAAATTTTTTAAACTATCCTACAGTGTGGACATAATCAGGATGAGAAAGATGAATTGATATATAAATCTTATACTCTTCTCAAGTATTTGGCAACAGATATAAGATTCCTTAACATAGAGACCAGATATGTAAATTTAATGTTAATTCTTCTGAAACACTCTGAAGAACATTACAAAAGCACTAAAGTCCCTGCTAAATTTAAAATCGTAAACTTGGGATAGATTTTTAATTTGAACAGATTACATGCCCCTTGGTGAGAGACTGGATGTTGACAGAATATAGTGGTACTGACAGAAAACTAATGATATTTGTTGAGATGAAAACAATACTGAGAATACCACATTTTAGATTTAAAGGCTCCTTTCCAGAGGATTCAGTGGGTAAATGAAGAAAGTATGGAAACACACATGGTAACTTCATGCTTACTAATGTTAGTAGTTAATTATAGCAGACAAACCTGAAATTAGCAAAATGGAAAATCTAATGATGTTTTTCACCAAATTGAATATTTTTATTTTTATATAAGTTAACATCACCTTTTTGGCAAAGATAAGATTCAACCACAGGGCTGGCTGTAGCCCAATTGGTAGGGCGCCGGTTTACCACATAGGAGGCCCCGGGTTCGGTTCCCGGGGCCTCCTCGAGCGGGCAGACCGCCTTGAGAAGGCAAGCCGCCGCGGGCAGGGCAAAGCCACCACGGGCAGGGCAAGCCCTCGCGGGCAAGGAAAGCCCCTGAGAGCACAGCAAGCTGCCGTGAGCAGGCAGGCCGCCCGCGCGGTGAGCTGACTCTGTGGGTCACCGCAGCAGGGGGAGACATGCAGACACAGAAGAACGCAAAAATGAACACAGCAAGAACAAGCAGAAAGGGGGGGGATATGTAATAAATAAAAAATAAATCTTTAAAAAAAAAAGATTCAACCTGACTGACTTGTTTCTTTTGTATCTTTTTTT
>PVKH010003776.1:0-24372 GCA_004027955.1 Chaetophractus vellerosus
AAAAGAAAAGAAAAGAAAAGAAAAGAAAAGAAAAGAAAAGAAAAGAAAAGAAAAGAAAACAAGCTTAAATACTTAGAAATATATACCAGGTTTGAATTTGCTGGACTGTCATTTACAAAAATATAGTCTTTAGAAAAATTATAATTTCTTCAAGGACTATTGCATAATGATACCTGGCTTTAACCTACATGCTTATAAAAAAGTACTCCTTAAAGATACAATGGTATTTTGCTTGTTGCCAGTTAATATCGCTTTTTGTTTATAACAACCACTTTTCTGTATGAGCTTAGAATATATTTTAAGAGGGACTCTATAACATTAGGTTGTTGGGTACAAAAGCAGAGAACTAGTTGAAATGTAGAAACTGGATATTTGGTGAAATTCCAGGTTTCTTTGTCAGAGTTGATATACATTAGCACTTTTATTTTGGAAAACTAGAGGAGAATACGGATAAGAATTGGTACAAGGAAGTATTATTAGTGATAAAGAAGACATAATTAAAGAAAGTAGAATGGTCTGCCCCTTAACACCATCCCCTTTATTTTTCTCAAAATATTTAAACTTTCCTCATAAAGAAGCAATTACTTGAAATTACTTTTCAAAAGTTAAAAAAAAGTAATCAGAAACTAATTATTTACAATTTTAAAAACACTATTCATTTCCCCCTACTATTTGGGACCGAATTCTGTTACAAATCTTTTCGACATGTGAAGGAGGGAAAATGCTTCCAAAGCTCTGTGGTAGTCAATATGAGTTGTAGATTAAGCTGGTTCTTTGATGAGAACTCAGCCAGGAGTCCCATAATTCCGCAGAAGAAAATGCAAATAGAACCTTCTAATAGATGATCTCAGAAAGCTGTATCCCTCTACTCATCAATATCCCCCAAATATCCCCTCTACACTTAATCGGTTCTTCTGTGCTAATTCTGAGTATTACATGTGCTTCTATTCTTGCAAATTACATTGCAGTGCCCTGTACATATATGCACATCTGACCTCTCCTACTAGACTATAAGCACCTCAAGAAAAAAGTTTGTCTTATTCCTGGAATATCATAGATCAAATGATAATTACAAAATATTGAAGAAACCTTTGTTATATGAATAAATGAATCAATAAGTGGATGGGAAATGGATTTGTTGAATCCTGTGAAGATAAGTGTTCAATTGAGGTATATAAGTGAGCAGAGATATTCCAAGTTATCTCCTCCCCATTCCTGAACCTGGGGTCAAAAAGAGGAATTGGAATGTAAAATAACAATGATATATCTAGGAAGTAAAAAAAAAATGTAATAAAATAATGATGGATCACTAAAGCTGAAAGAGATCTTTCAAAATGATGTATCTTACCATCGAATATTACAGAGGATGAGAAATTTTAAATGACTTCCCAATTCATGGTTATTAAGAAGCAAACACAGATCCATAACTCTAGTTTCCAGACTCCATAGTCCTTACCTTATTTCAACAAAGTCCAAACTTTTTAACCAAAGTGACTTTTTAATTATTTGGCCCCCTTGTTTTAAGTTTAAAAATAGCATTAAAATTAAAGAGTGTTTTTAGCCAACAATGTTTTCTTGACTTTTAATTAATAATAATAATTTTAAACCACCACTTAATAAAACATTTGGTCAGCAGAGAAGATTAGGTACTATAATAATTTAATTTCTGAGATTCAAAAAGAAAATAAATCTCTATTTACTAAACACTAAATAAATGAAATTTATCTTAGTTGTTAAAAAACTATTGAGGATAGCTCAGACTACTATGACTACTTTTACATAGCTTAGTGGTCCAAGGACTCTTGGATGGAACTCTATTACTATGTTCTAATACTTTGCAAATATTGTTTTCCACCAGAGTGCTTCCACCATTGTGAATATGCTGTTAAGAAAATTTTTTACACAGTGGCCTTATGGTTCTGAAGAAGTGTTTCTATGTTGTTTTACCTTTGCTTAATCTTAAGTTTTAAAGTAATGATATTCAGTGAAGAAGTGTCAGTGAAGGTGTACAGCAAATATTCAAAGAACTTATTTTAATGGAAATATAATTTTCCAATCACAGACCATGTGTATCAGTGCAAAGCATGAAAATTCACTGTCCATTTATTCTATTATTTTGAGATTAATAGATACAGGATGTTGAAAATCTCCTAGAAGAAATGGCATTTTCATCAAATATGACTTTCTGTATGTGTCACAGAGCTGGACTAGTGATGATGTGAGTATAGAAGGTGCTGTGGCACATATGGGCAACTTCTTAACTTCCATTCTGGCCTCTCTCGTCACATATACCATATAACAAATGCCATTACAGTCAAATAAAATGGTAGATCAAGATTTATACTTCATGAAATCTCTCGTATTTAAAATTATGTGTCTACATCTCTTAAAGATCCTAAGATCATGTGAAATCAATTAATTAGACACCAGAAATGCCAAATATTTGCCACATCCACAGACAAATAGATCCCAGTGTGCCTGTATCACTGCATTGATTGTCAACATTATGTTAGATTTTCCTTATTTAACTAAGGAGTTACTCAAGTAGATTGACATAGTTTCAAACGTGTAACCGGAACTTTCGTATTATCATTTTAAGGCTTACATTTCAGTAAATTCTACACCTGTATCATGTATTAATAAGGATTCTTTTGCTTGAAAATAATAGAGACCTAACTTGGAACAGCTTAAAGAAGTAGGAAAATGTATTCTAGAGATAATTGAAATGGAGTTGGAAAACAGGACCTTTGGTTATAAGGAGTTAAAAATTACATGGTTATCTTTTCGACTTCTCTCTGTGAGGCAGCTTCTATTTCCACTCATTGGCTTTTTCTTGAATTTATGTGAACGGCATGGTTAGCAATAGCTCCAATGTAGAAATTTTACAGTCAATTCACCGGGAGAGAGAGAGACTTTTCCTTATGAATTCCTTTTACAAAATCACAGAAAAGGACTTGCACTGTCCATGAATGAGTCAGATTATCTACCCTGGAGTGCAATCAGCTGTGGTCAGGTTTAGCAGACATATTTTACTCACATGATGATTCCATAATAATCATGGATGGAATTTGGGAGGAAGAGTGATTTCTGTTTAAGATAAGTGGAGGTGTTATGCAAATTAAATGATAGATACTAAAATGTGGTATATACCTTCAAGAAAATAAACACAATTTTTCATAGTTAGTGGAAGCATTTTCTAGGTGGATTTAGAGATTTAAATTGTAACTAAAAGGAAAAAGCAAAACTAAGATAACAAGCAATATTAAGTTAGTAAGGTTTTCTGTCTAATGGTTAACCACTGTTATTTGATGTAAAATTAAAATCACAATCACCCAAATTTCCTAATGTAGCTTCACTTAAAATAAATATATTTTTTCTCACAAAATAACACACATACAATTTTAGAAAAGGAAGCAACTCTATTTGTGATAGGTTATTTTGAGTTTGCAAATGTGCATTTTGAGTCATTTGTGATTTACCTGTAACTCTGACCACTTTGTCCTAATAAGCTAACATAAGGAGCAAGTTGCTATATGGTGCAATGTGGGAATACAGTCTCAGGCACAACAGAAAATTTCAGTAAATGACCTCTTTATTACCTACCCACCACAAAGTGTCCAAAAGAGCAGGGCAACAGATTCCATTATGGCTTTATTCCCAGAGAGGTCAGTTTCTCAGGTCAGGGTCCTTGGATGGCAGCTCTCAGAACCCCACTTCATGTGGGGGAGGAGGGGCCAACCTATGATCCCCAAGAGTGGGGTATTTATATAGGTCAGGGGGAGCTCCCTGCTACTGAGAGTTCTTGTCTTGAAAAGCAACTGGGGCTGCTTATTCCCATTCCTGTTTCTGGGGAAGGTATGGCCAGTCCTCTCTTTTAGACCTAATATCAGCCCTGGCCTGTGGAATGGAAACATATTGAAACATTGTTCACAATAGGAAAGTATGTGGGTGGGTGGGGGGTGCTCTAGGCAAGAGCTGGGAGATGTCCAGTAGATGTGTCCTTGACATGCACAGCAGAGAACAGTTGGGAATCAGAGTGACTGCTCTACTTCTTAATATCACCATCATGCTTAATAAGCCATATTTCACTCCACTGTTCTAGCAGAAGACCTTACCATTTGCCCATTTTTAGAGTTGTAAAACAGTAAGGAGATTAAGCATATTGACCAATTACTCTGAAGCTAGGATGCCATGGGATCTTATTTTTACCACTGACCAGTGCAAAAAAGTACATCACGGTGAGAATTAATGGGAAAGTGATAGGCTACAGTAGCTGCTGTTGGAAAATTGTACCTCTTGTGATTGTCCCTATACCATTCACATCGGCACAGATTGTCATTCTTGCCCCATCTGCCACTCTGTAATATTGTGGTTTTGTAGTATGACTTTCACTGGATGATTTATTTGTCTCTCTGTTTACCAAATTTGGGCCCTCATAAAATCATATGCATTTTATATTTCTGTTTGAAATCCATCTAAATCACTCACAGCATAAAATTAGTATAAGGTAATCACTGGTCAGTCAAAATACAATAACAATACACATAGTAGAGAGTTAGTGTTATTAAATATACAATATATGAACTCACTTAACTCATATAAATGCTATTTAAAAAAACAGATGCTAATTTTAATATAGAACTAAAGTTTAGTTCATATATATATATTTATATATATTAACATATATATGCATTCATCTAATAGGTTTGAGCATGGATTCTCTTCATCATATTCATAGAACCAGAATGAAATCATACAGTCTTCCTAATCCCAAAACACAAAGCATTTTATTCTATGAGATAATTGAGGACATATAAACATGAATGATGCTCAATATCAAGCTTGATTAGACCATGATAATAACTTCATATTTTTTTTTTCATATTTAGACAAAGCATTTGGCAGAGTGTTGGTATTTAATTCTCTTTTGTACAGGATCATTAAGTCAAAGTATTCTCCATGTATACTTAATATGATAAGCTGAAAGTTTATACATTAAACTTCTTGGTGGAAAGAGGTATTTATGAAAAATCAATAAATTACACCTGATTTTTGAAATACTGCAACAGTAATTTTAAAGAAAAATAACAATTTATGATACCACTCCTTATCAACATGTATCTTCTTTTAAGAGGTAATCTGGTGGCAATTCTCATATATCTAAAAAGTAGTTAACAACTTTAACCAGAAGTTGTTAACCGTAAAGATGAAGATTTAACTCACATGACTCTTCCACTCTTCAGTTTCTTCCTAATAATAATAATAATAAATCACTTCATTGGTTTTGTATATGGGAAAAAATATATTATAAGGAATTTAAGCAGAGAATAATCACCAAAAAGATAAAATAAACACCTGATAAAAAATACAATAAAATTATGCTACTTAAAATTTTTAAAAAGTTAAACTTAGGGAGCTGATGTGGCTTAAACAATTGAGAGCATGCCTCCCACATAGGAGGTCCTTGGTTCAGTTTCTGGTGCCTCCTAAAAAAGACAAACAATAAGCAGACATCAAGCAAAAACAATGATCAGACAATGAAAAAAAAAACCAACAACGTGAAAATGAGCAGACAACAAGCAGAAAAAAACAATTAGTAGACAAGGAACAAAAACAATATGCAAGGGAAAACCAGCAAGATGGAGGCAGAGTAAGGAGCTCCTAGGATAGGCTCCTGCTACAGGGCAATTAGTAACCACCCAGAGCTCTCTAAAGGACTTGTTTGGGGGCTCAAGGAGACAGAAGTGCATCTTGCAACATCCTTGAAAGAATGGAAGGAGGAGATGGCTCATCTGCAAAGAAGATTTAAAAGTAGAGTACTCCACGCCATGGAGGCCGGTGCCCAACCTCCGCTGGAGGTACAAGCTGCCTCTGGAGCATTTCTGCAGCTGGAATTGGAAGCTCCACTTCCCAAAAACAGGGAAGGAAGAGACAGTTCAGGCACCAACTTCAGCCACTGATTAGTAAATTCAGCAGGTTAAAGTATAATCCTGAGAACAGCTAAAGTTTGAACAAGCCCAAGTCAGAAAGAGGCCAGTAGTCACTATCTTAACTCTGAGCCTGACACGAGGGGAAGCACGGCTGCTGAAAATCACCATGTTGGCAGGGAGCAGCTTCTTTCCATCTAGATCAGATTGCAGCTCTAGCCTAAGCCCCTGACCCACCTCGGGCAGGGAGGATGCTGGGGGGAGCAGCGCCAGCCTCTTTGGAAACTACCGGCCTTGCCACAGAGAACAATTATCATCATACTTTGGCAGCGCAAGCCACCCCAGGACCTATTCTGTGGTAGGAAGCTCCATTTCCCAAAAACAGGGGACAAAGAGACCATTGGCCACCCATTTCAGCTACTGATTAGTAAATTAGCTGGCTAAAGTGTAACCCTAGGAACTGCTAAAGTTTGAGGCTGCCCAAGTCAGAAGGAGGCTGGTAGCCACCATTTTTATTCCACCCCCCACATGAGGGGAAGCCAGGCTGACTAAAATTCATCATGGTTTCTTTTACTCAGATCAGCCTGTAGCCCCAGCCTAGACTTCAGCCCCACCTCTAGCAGGGAGGAAGCTGGCAGGCCATACAGCAGCCTATCCAAGTAACTGCAGGTACATTTGGCTGGCACAGACTGAATAACCAGAAGTCTACAGGGACAACTGCAGTCATCTTGGACCTGCACTGCATAAATTGCTGCCCACGCTTGCAGCACCATCCCCACCACTGGCAGGGAAGAAAGGGGCTTGAAGCTTCATCAGTCTCTCTGGGTAACTACAGTCAAGGCCTGCATGGGTTGGATTATTCCACATAGCTGTGGCTCTGTTCCAACCCTTGGCAAAGAAGAAAGTTGGGAGAAGATTCACTGGTGCTTGGGGCAATGAGGTCAGCTTGAGCCTCCACAGCTTATAGCACCAATTACATCCTTGACTCCTACTACACAACCAGCAAGGGAAAAAGGGCAGGAAGCCCTAAACTAAAGAGAAAAACTGCACCCAGAATAAATACTCTAGTAAACCAGATGCCAAGACACCAACAAAAAATTATAATCCACACTAAGAAACAGGGAGATATGGCCCAGTAAAAGGAACAAGATAAGCCTCCAGATGACATAAAGGAGTTGAAACAACTTAACATAGATGTTCAAACAAATCTCCTTAATAAATTCAATGAGATGGCTAAAGAAATTAAGGATATTAAAAAGACATTGGATGAGCACAAAGAATTTGAAAGCATACACAGAAAAGTAGAACATCTTGTAGGAATGGAAGATTCTTTAAATGAAATTAAAAATACACTGGAATCATATAATAGCAGATTGGAGGCCACAGAAGAAAGGATTGGTAAGCTTGATGAAATAGCCTCTGAAAGTGAACATACAAACGAACAGATGAAGAAAAGATTGGAAAAAATTGAACAAGGTCTCAGGGAACTCAAGAGCAAGAGATTTACAAACATACATGTCATGGGTCTCATTGGAGAAGAGAAGGGAAAAGGGGCAGAAAGAATATTTGAAGAAATAATGGTAGAAAATTTCCCAGCCCTATTGAAGGCATAGATATCAAGGTCCAAGAAGCACGATGTACCCCATCTGAAAAAATACGAGTAGAACAACTCTGAGACACATCCGAATCAGAATGTCAAATGCCAAAGACAGAGAATTCTGAAAGCAGCAAGAAAAAAGTAATGCATAACATATAAGGGATGCCCAATAAGTTTAAGTGTTGATTTCTCACATAAAACCATAGAGGCAAGAAGACAGTGGTATAATATATTTAAGATACTGCAAGAGAAAAACTTCCAGCCTAGAATCTTATATCCAGCAAGATTGCTTTTCAAAAATGAGGGTGAGTTTAGAATATTCACAGATAAACAGAAACTAAGAGAGCTGTAACCAAGAGACCTGCGCTGCAGGAAATACTAAAGGGGGTGCTACAGCCTGAAAAGAAAAGACAGGAGAGAGAGACTTGGAAGAGGATCTAGAAATGAAGATTATATCAAGAAAAGTAACCAAAAATTTCAAAAGAGTGGTGAAAATAAAATATGACAGATAAAACCCAAATATTTGGTAATAAACTTAACCAATCATGTAAAGGACTTGTGTTCAGAAAACTACAACTCATTGTTAAAAGAAATTTTAAAAAAGACCTAAATAATTGGAAGAACATTCCATGCTCACAGATTGGAAGACTAAATATCATTAAGATGTCAATTCTACTCAAATTGATATACAGATTCAATGCAATCCCGAGAAAAATTCCACCAGCATTTTTTAAATAAATGGAAAACATGATTATCAAATTTATTTGGAAGGGTAAGGGACACTGAATAATCAGAAACATTTAAAAAATGAAAAGCAAATTTGAGGACTGTCATTTCCAGTCTTTAAATAGTATTACCTAGCTACAGAGGTAAAAACAGCTTGGTATAGGCATAAAGACAGACACATCGACCAATGGAAATGAATTGATGGGTCAGAAACAAACCCTCACATCTATATTCAAGGGATTTTTGACTAGCCTGTCAAACCCACACAGCTCCAGGACAACAGTTCATTCAACAAATGGTGCTGAGAAAACTGGATATCCATAGCAAAAGAAGGAAAGAGGACCCCTATCTCACACCTTATACAAAAATTAACTCAAAATGAATAAAAAGCTTAAATATAAAAGGAAGAACCTTAAAGCTTCTAGATGAAAATGTAGGAAAATATCTTCAAGACCTGGTGTTAGGTGGTGGATACTTAAAGGAGATAAGAGGAGGACTGAGGTGGACTACTGATATTTAATGTATGTATTAGGTTTAATGTAAAAGTGTGTAGTTGTACAGAGTTAATGGTAATACAGTATAGTGAATAACAGCTGGTTAATAAATGAGGATGTGGCTGAAATTGGTAGTCTAGGGATGTAAATGCCAATTGACAGAGAGCTAGACAATAATCTAGGGACTGAATAGCACAGTAAACCCAGAGGTGGATGAGAATTGTGGTTGATGGTACAGAAGGAAGAGTGTCCTTTGTTGAGCTAGAGCAGATGTACATCACAATTGCAGGGTGGTGGGCATGTGGAGAGGCATGGGAAAAATACAACTGGAGTGGCCTATGGACTGAGGTTAGCAGTAATAATATGGAAAATGTGTGCCAAATGTATGCTTTGGACCTGGTAATAATCAGTTGATATTATCTCATAATCTGTAACAAATGTACTACCACAGTGTGATGTGTTGATAGAGGAGTGTTGTTTGGGAATTCTGAACATGTGCATGACTGTTTTGTCAGTTTACAACTTCTGTCATAAAAATATACTTAAAAAATAATAACAGGGTGGGTGGGGAAAAATACACCAAATGTAAGATAAGGACTGTAATTAGCAGTAAGTTTGACAATATTTTTTCATAATTTGTAACAAATGTCTCCGACAATGCAGAGTGTTGGTGGAGGGGTTATGTATGGAACCCCTGTATGATGTTATTAATATTTGCTTTGTAAGTTCACAACTATTGCTATACACTGTGTGTTCATGTATGAGTGATATATTTCAATAAATTTAATAAATATATAAATAAAAAACAAAAAAACAAACAAATGTGCAAGTCAATGAGCAAAAACAAACAAGGAATGAGTGGATGTGGCTCAAGCAGTTGCGCACCCACCTACCACCCGGGAGGTTCCAAGTCCAGTTCCTGGTGCCTCTTAAAGGAAAAACAGACATTGAGAAAAAAAAATGAACACGAACAAGGAGTAAACAGATGATAGAGCCTTGGGTGGTATGGGGTAGTTAAATTTAAGCTAACAAAATAAAAAAGGAAAAAGAAATGATGATGTTAAAATAATTATTGAACTAGAGAGAAGTGCAACTTCATCCCAAAGGTAAATGTTACTTTCCAAAACATCATTCTAAATTAAAGAACTAATAATTTAAAAGGGAAGTTGAAGTCATTATTCTTCTAAATGAAACACTCTAAAATAAGAAATTACTGACGCCTTAGAATGAAAATTAATATAATTAGCAATCTCCTAATTCCTCCCACTGCTCTCTAACCACTGTGTTGCTAATATTATTTTTTACATTATAAATAAGTTTGAATATTTTGTTTTATAACTATAATTCTGAAAGCTTATCTTTATGTTATGTTAAAAGGAGTAGGTAACATCCACTGGTTATTTTCTCAGAGCACTTTACTCATATGTTTTTCATTTCAATTTATCTCTTACTTGCTTTGGTTTCCAGGATTCTGTTTCTTCATTTTGAGAGAGCTAATAGATGCCATATTTCTCATGTTGCTTTTTCTGTTTCAGAATATCAGTTGTCATATCCTTGAATGAAATTCTGGTTGGAAGCAATACTGTTGAGCTAAACTTTATTTATTCTGAGAACTTAGAAGACACTCATCTATAGCCTTCTTGCATGGAATGTTACTGTGGAGAAGTCTAAGACCAGCTCATTGTTTTCTCATCTTTCAGGCATTCTGCCGGGTTGTGTAAGCTATTTTTAATATTTAAAGTTTGTTAAGTTAACCAGGTGTTAATACTTCTGTACCAGCTTTTCATGGAATGTGATGTAAATTCATCCAACAAATATATATTAAAAAGCATCCATTCAATAAGATATCATTTTATGTACTAGGAATGTACTTGTTACTGCTGATAGCATTAGGAAACAAGATAGGCAAAATTTCTGCCTGAATCCACCTTTAATTTACTGGGAAAGATATATGATGTATAATTTTAGTTAGTAATAAGTGCTAAGAAGAAAAATAAAGTCATCTTAAATAAGAAGGTTGTAGCAGTTTGATATTGTTTATGAATTCCAAAAATAGTTATTGGATTATGTTTGTGAACTGCTCTTTTCCTTTGGTCATATTATATTGTATTGGATTCAGAGGTTTCACTTTAACTTGATTAAATTATGATTAAAGCTTTGATTTTGCCATGTCAGTATGATTCCCTGGCCCTCTTGGTGGGTGGGGACTCACAGAGTAAAGTACACAACAGAGCAGTATAAGTTAGAGGTTTAATGCTGGAGCCTAGGAAGTAAGCACACAAAGGAGCAGAGAGAAGCCTCAATTGGACACGGCAGAGGGCCTGGGTAGAGAGACAAGCCCTTTGCCTGAAAGACTACAGCTGGCCTTGTGGAGAAAGCAGAGCAGCTGACCCCAGAGAGAAATGAGCATGGGGAAGAGAGGAACCCAGGAAGCCTGAACTCTTGGCAGACTTCGGCAGCATCTTGCTCCAACACGTGACAATAGACTTTGGTGAGGGAAGTAACTTATGCTTTATGACCTGTTAACTGTAAGCTTCTACCCCAAATAAATAACGTTTATAAAAGCCAACAGATTCCTGGTATTTTACATCAGCACTCCTTTGGCTGGCTAATAAGAAGGTAAAGGAAGATGCTTTTGAAAAGTTGATATTTGAACAGAAATGAAAATTAAATAAGGAATTAAATCATGAGACAATTTGGGGCATATTATCCTAGGAAAGATGGTTCCAGGCAGTGGAACAGCAAGTACATGTATCTTTGAGAGAGAAATGACCTTGGTGTGTTTATCGGTTATGATATGCCAGGTTATACAGTGGCTTACATAGACAGGGGTTTCTTTCTTATCCATATGCTCTTCATGCATCACAGGGTGGGTAAGCCTTTGTTCAATGTTGTTTTAATTCTATAACTCAGGGAGGTATCAGCGTCGATGGGGAGTGTCATCGGTTACCATGACAGAAGAAAATGACAAGATAAGGTAGTAAAGCATATTTTGATGCATCTCAGGATGATACACATTGGTTCTGTTCATATTTTCCTGGCTAAATTAAGTCATAAGGCCACTCAGGATGGGCTGTAAATTACTTTACAAGGAAGGGCACATAGTAATAAAAATTTATCCTAAAGACACTGAGGAGTAGAACACAAGGTCAGAAAATACCTGGAAGAGAGTGGTATGTGTAGATTTGATAACCTCCATTATAAGAGCTTATGATGTTATTCTAAAGTGAGATGAGGACCTGGAGGGTTTTGAATAGAGGGTTAAAAAGATTACTTGGGTTGCTGGGTTGAAATATACTTAGGGAAGGACAATTAAGAAGGAAAGGTAACTAGGCAGGAAACGATTGTGATGATCTAGGAAGGAGGTGTTGAAGATTGGTTTAAAGTAGTAGCAGTGCAGATGGAGAGAAATTATAAGATTCATAGTATATTTTAGACTTAGACCATACAAATTGGCTCATGGACTATATCTGGGTAATTAGGAAAGAGGAAGGTTATATCTTGGACTTTTTATAAAATCTAAACTACCGCGTTCTCTTATTTACTCTGACAGGGGAGACTGTCAGAGTAAATAAGGGCTGAGAAGGGTTATCTGAAGTGTCAACAGTTTTTATACAAATTACTTATTAAAGTGATCTTAAATAATATATTAGGACAGAAAGCAGAAACCTGAGTGTTCCAATATTTAGAAGTCAGGAAGAGAAGGAGGAAGAAAAAGATACTAGAAGTAGGTCTAATGAGGAAGTAAGGAAATAAAGAGAACTTGATTTCCTGGAATTAAAGTGAAAAATGTATAGTAAGAAAGAAGTAAGTGATCACCTGTTTCAGTCAGAATTTCTTTGAAGTTAACAGAAAATACTCTGGCTACTTTAAGTAATAATTTTTACAGGAACATACAGATGATAGGAAAGAAAACATAACAATTGCACTATTGGAAGCTAAAAGGAACCGAAGAAGTACAGATATTGTGGAAACAAATTAAAAAACAAGTAATTGGTGCTGTCACCCACTCTATCCAATTATTAATCGTCTTCAGTTTAGTGGAAAAATCCTACATAGGTTGATAGCTTCTGATCTCAAGTACTTGTGCATCTCTCTGTCTTAGTCTTTCCCTGGCCACAGGAATGTGCTCTGCCTGTGTATGGTAGGGCATAGTGCTGTTACATTAACCCTGAGGAGATATCTTCAACCAGTGAGAGATAAACAAAAGTCAATAAATACTTCAGGTTTTTCAAACAATGCAGAATATTCGGAGGGATATTATTGTTATTAGTTCTACAAGTTTTTGGATTTGTGTTTACTTTGGGTTTGTTGTTGTTGTTTTTGTTGATTCTTTGGGATTTTCTACATAGACAAATCATCTGTGAAAAAGGCAGTTTTATTTTCTCCTTCACAATCTGTATATATTTAATTTACTTTTCTTGACTTATTTCATTAGCTAGGACTTCAGATACAAAGCTATTGAATTTTTGTAATAGCAAATTTACTTAAAATGAAATAAAAGAAAATGCCTGCAGTTAAATAGAATTGTTTTCATGACTAATTGATAAATTTGGCAGCAAATGAAAATTCCACACTTTTATTTTAACACTTGTCTTAGTATACCAGGTGGCTATGACAAATACTACAAATAGGTTGTTTTAAACAGAGGAAATTTTTATACTATGATTTTGGAGGCTAGAAAGCCTGGTTCTTCTGAGGTCAATAACATCCCAATACTGGATTGCTAGCTATACTTGAGGTTCCTTGACTTTGTATCTCTGTCCTGTGTCACATGGCAATATCCTCTCCTTTCTCTTCCAGGTTCCATTGACTTCTGGCTTTTGGCTCTTCCCTACGGCTTTTTGCATGTATGTGTGTGTCCATATTGGATTAAAGCCCACCTTCATTCAATTTGGATGCACTTTAACTAATTAATAATAACATCTTCAAATGTCCTCTTTACAAATGGGCTCATACCTGCAGGACTAAAGGTTAGGATTTGAACATGATTTTGTCAGGGATGTGATTTAATCCCTTTTTTTCAACTTTGGGATCCAGCACCTATTTGTTAAAATATATCTTTCAAATAGCATCAGCAGTGCCCATTTGTGTTATAGAAATTTTTAAAACAAAATGTCTCTGCTCTCTCTTGGCTAAGCCAGTCTCATTTAGTATTTGCTTGTTTAATTCTGTTCCTATTGGTATTTAAAGGAAAAGTGTACATGATTATTCCTCCAATGTATAGATATACTACACAACAACTAAGACCAGGGGAGTTTTCCCTTTGTGGAAATATATGTTTCCACACCAGAGGAAAAACTAAGCAGGAGGAAGGTTAAGATAAATGAAGGGAAAATGAGTAATAAAAATGAGAATAGCAGTTACATTTTCTCATGACCTTTTCTAAAGAGCTCATTCTTTGCTTATTGTTTAACCTGGATTATAATAATATTTCATCTTTTTTCATTATTAAATTTAAGTAACCAGTAAATTAAACACATCTCTGTCCAATCTTTCCACCTTCCATCTTTTTCTGATTTTCTTGTTGTTGTTAACCTTTTCACCAGTGCTCTGTATTTCAATAACCAAAATCTTTCACTGTTCAATTACATCCTCTGTTACCTCCATCCTTCTTTTTCTACTGATTGGTCTTCCCCTTGTTTTAATAGAGTCAGGCTTTTTTCATTAAAAAAAAAAAAGGAAGAAGAAGAAAGACCTTATCATCCAACTGTCATTCTAGCTTTCTCTTCATCACATACAATGTTTTGGAAATATTTTTCTACACTTGTTATCAGGATTTTCACAACCGTCACTCTCACCTTATCTCATGGCAAACTGCTCTCTGTATATATAATAGTCCACAGAAACTGATGGTTTTCCTAATATCAACCAACAAATTGAATATTAATAAATCTAAGAGCCACTCCTTAGGGCTCATTGTGGCCACTTAGTAATGCTCAAAATGGCTGACTGTTGTTTCTTTCCTGAAACACTCTTGTCCTTTTACTCTATCATGATGTCATCTTGTTATCTTTCTCTCATTTTTTTAGTCTGTTTCATCTCAGTGTTTCTCTGTGGCTCCTCCTTATCTTCATGACCTATAAATGTTGAGGTGACTCAGGGACAAATCATGGGCGCTCTTTTTTCTCAATCATACTTTCTGTCTAGGTAATCTCACTCATTCCAAGTGCTTTGTTTCCTATCTTTAGATGATCAGATAAGTCACCCTAATGAAGTTGGATTTAAAGTATGATCTGAAATCCCACATTCAATCAATTCCTATTTCCAATCAATCAACAAATCTATCAATTCTAATCCCTAAATCTTTCTAAAACCCATTTACTTTTTTCCATCACGATTACCCTGCTTTGTTCAATCCATGATTATTTCTCAACTTAGTTTCCCATATCCCCAGGCTTATACCACCTTAATCCATTTGTTACACTACAGAATAGAGTGATAGATTGTTTTTACTGCAAGTCTTGTTATGCCATTTCTTTCTTTAAAACCCAGAAATGTTAACACATTGCTCTTATACTAATGTATTATACCATTAATTCAACCCTAAAGACCTTTATCATAAACTACCATATTGTCCCAGGGTCATGCCATGTATTGTTTAATATCTACACTGTCACCTTTCCTTGAACTTGCACTACCCCTTTCTAATTTAAGACCCTTAAACACTCTCTTATTTCAACCTGCTTTACTTAGCTATCTTGATTTCATACTTTGGATTGAGGTTTAAATATTATTTACTTAAGTTCTTCTTGACTCTCATGGAAATTAGAACTCCCTATTATAACTTTTCATATCAACTTTTACTTAAAATAATTGTCAAAATTTAATAAATGATTTATTTTTGTGGTTATTTGTATTCTTCTTTTGACTCTTAGGGATTATGTCTATCTTTGTAATAGATAAAAGCCTAGTGCTAGCTCATAGCAGACATGTGCATGATCAGTGAAGTGGACATATGTGGGAAAAGTGGAATGGGGAGTGAGAAACATAGTTGGGGGGGTAATATAGCAATAAAGACTACATGTGTGAGAACAGATGTGAATGCTATCTGAAGAAAAAAGCATAATTCGTAGTATATGAAGACTATAGGAGAGTGTAAAATCAGAAATGGTTTCATCATTTAAAGTTTTTACAGGTTATATGTATGAGAATATTGTGGCTTATTAACTTGTCAATTTTCAGTGCAAATTATATATTTCTAATCAGTTACCAATGAACTGTACCCAAGAAATTTAGCATAAAACATGACTTGATTAATAGTCAACCCAGAGAAAGTAAATGCTTCTCAATTTCTTAATGAATTTATCAATAAACTGAGCATGAGTGGATAATGTATTGCTGTCCTGATGTCAATACACTCAGTTGAAAATTTTACTTAAACTTTATAATGCTGAAATTAAATGTTGATATTTTTATAAAACCAAATAGTTGCATTAGTGCTATAAATAAACTAAAGTGCATATTCCCAAAATAAGTTCATTTATAAGATGATTTGCTAAAAATAATTTGAGGTATGTTTTTGGTTCTTGAGAAGAATTAATATTTTAAAATTCACTTACTAACAATGACTTTAAAATAATTAAATTGGGAATATATTTCACTGAGCTAATATACATTCATATTAATATAATTAATTTTTGTTTTCTATTTTTCAGTTTGAGAAGTGCATTTGAAAAATTAATTTCTTTTATTTTTAATTCATGAATCCCTTATGTGAACACTTACATGAATATACAGTTAATTCGTATTTAACTCTATCATCTTTATAAATGAGACTATATAGGAGACTATAGAAATAATATGTATAAAGAAACTTCATGTTTTAGAAGGAAGCTCTCTACAGAAAAATATTGTTATTCTTCATTTGATGTATATATATTGAAATATATTATTTGAGTGTAGGGTCTCAAATCTATAATATAGCTAATTTTTAAATTTTCAGAGGCAGTAATGGTTTTTTTATTGTTTGTTTCTCATTTTTGTTACAAAAAAGAGTAGGAATTTTTGATGTTTACAAAAGTTAGAAATTGTTTTTCTGCAGCAATAAAATCTTATCTCAATACTGATCTTGTTTCACAGTAATAATTATTTTGACTTTGCAACCCTCCTGGCATTTTGCACAAAATAGGGCAAATAAAACCATGCCAACTTTTCTGTTTATTGTAAAATTCTAGTACTTAAAGTTGTTGATGAAAGACTCTAAAGCTCAGAGACTTCATAATAATAAAAATATAATCTAGCTCTTAAATAGCATTTAAAAAATGGCCCAGGATAATAGTGATCAAAAATTACTAACTACATCAATCATAGTTATCCACAAGAAAAATATATATATTAAGATAACTACAGCTACATAAAGCTATTTTGTGCATAATATTCCAGGGAATGTCATTATTTTTATTCAGCGATGCAGCATGACAGATGCGTTCACAGTTTGTAAGTAAAATTATTCTCCGAGTTATTTGTAAATGAAATTGAATATATGTTGTTTTAGTTTGCCAAATGGTTGCTGATGCAAAGTATCATAAATGGGTTGGCTTTTATAAAGGGGATTTATTTGGGGTAGAAGCTTGTAGTTCTAAGACCATTGAAAGCCCAAACCAAAGCACTGTAAGAGATGTTTTGTCACCAAAGTCAGCTACTGTTGTTTCTGTTGTCCATGCATGTGGCAAAGCAAGATGACTGATGATCTCTGCCCAGGTCTCAGACTTCCCCTCCAGGCTCACCATAACTCTTGAGCTGCTCCATGGGTCCAGCCTCTTGTGGGCTTCTTGACTAAACAATCCTCTAGACCTTTCTCATATGGCAGCATCAAAAACGGTGGCTTTCTTTTCCTATGTCTGTGTGTGTCTCTCTCTGTGTCCCCATTTTTAACAGACCCAGCAAGAGGGCTGAGATTCAAGCTGGCTCATGCCTCACTGATGTAGTCCAATCAAAATCCCTAAAGCACTATTATGAGGTATTCTAATCAAATGATCCTCAACCAAATTTAGTGCAATCAAAGGGTATTACATCCACAGGAATAGATTCATTGAAAAACATAATCTTTTTTTGGGGGGGGATTCATAAAATAATTTCAAACTGCCACAGATAGTTATTTGAAATACTTATTTTCTAAAAGATACCAGCTACTCTGAAAGCTCTTTTGCTGATTCTTACATGCTGGAAGTTCAGAACCTTGATTTAAATGGGTATACTTTGTTCACATTATCTAACACATTGTTTCATACACAGAAAGCAGATAGTAAATATTTACTATATTTCCTAGTTCTACCATATATTGGGTCACATTCTGGTACAAAGATGTGCTCAGATTGACTCTCTTCACTAATGGGATTTAAAGTATGCTTTTACTCCAAAATCCTATCAGCCCCTCAGGTTCCGTTTTTCCCTCCTGAACATGGCTATCACAATAAGCAATAGCCAAAAGGAATGAAATATTCTTTATTATACTGTGCAAACAGAGTTCTCCCAAAAGTCTTGTCATAGCTTATGATACAGGGACTTCTTTTTCAACATGAGAAGGCCGACCTCATAAGGCAGACTGAATGAATGAAGATGACTGAAGGAATTGTCCTCAAAGATAAAAGACTGTTTCTAGAAGTGAGGGTTAGATATGGTATTGAAAAAAAGTGGAATCTTTGCTCTTATCTTTAAAGAACAATATTATCACCCATTCTTAAACATGACTCAAAGTGTAATGTGTTGGTTTGGAATTATGTACCTCAGCAAAACATGTTCTTAAACTTAATTCATTCTTATAGGTGTAGACCCATTGCAAATAATATCTCTTCAAGCTGTTATTTCAGTTAAAGTGTGGCCCAAATGAATCTGGTTGGGCTTTAACCTAGATTAGTGGACTCCTTTATAAGCAGAGTAAAAATTAGACAGTAAAACAGAAAATGACAGAGGGAGCAACAAGAAGGTGAACATTAACAGAACCCAGAAGAAAGAGAGAGGCCAAGAGAGGCTACCATGTGTGTTACCATGTGATAGAAAAGCCAAGGACCAAGGATTGTCAGAAGCCAGCCCTAGAATACCTCAAGCTTCTGGGAGAAAGCATTGCCATGATGACGCTTTGATTTTGGACTTCTCCTAGCCTCAAAACCATAAGCCAATAAATTCTCATTGTTTAAGCCAACTCATTAAAAACCAAACCTACTTTTGGGAGCTAGGTAAATAAAACTCATTGTTTGAGCTCTGACCAATTAGATCAGCAAGTCTTCTTTCTTGGAAAAGAAATAGAGGTATGTGGTCTTTCCATAGAGAGAAGGGACAATGAATATTTGAGGCCAACAGTCATGCAGAAATTAATCATGGGAATAGAAGACATTTTATCTTACATTTTAGTTTCACTTAATTGTTCTAGCTCTTGATTGTTTTAGAGACAATGGTATGAAATGAAAATCACATATATCAGGTCTCAAATCCTGTCCCCTTCCACGTATTAGCATTCACCATGAAAGAATTATGAAATATCAATTAATCCCACTATTCATCCCTAAATTGGCTGTGATGTTAGCTATATTTCAGGAATTTGATAAGAATCAAATAAGATAAATACATTTCAAGAAGTGATCCATAATTATTTTTTGTGTTAATAATGAAAGAGTCCCAGAGTCAAAAGTGTTTAAGATAAATTGCTTTTACTTCAGTATTTATCAGATGCCTGAATTTGGAGTATAAATCTCCAGAGGAAGATATAACAGAATTTTGCATGAAAATTATTTACCCATAGAACCTCTTTTCCAAAAGCCTTTTAGGGAATTAATAATTTGTTAAGAACCATTGGGAAACATTGAGTTAGGCATCATAAGTAAATTACCTAGATAAGTACCTAATATGTTGACATCTTTGCACTCTGTGACTTATAAATAAAGCATATTTGATAACTATGTCCTTGGAGTTATAGTATGTGATTTAAATATTAGTATTTGCATGGAAATTTCAGAAAAAAGCAGCAGCCAGCAGAGTTCAAATAGGGTGGGAGACATCGGATTAAACAGATTTGAAGTTCATTTAATCTCAATCTTGATAAAATTTTTGGGAGAAAAATGATATGACTCTTCATCAATTAAGAGCTTAGAAATAAAGCTTTAAGGACGGACTGGTTTAAATTGGGCTGAAAATAAGAAAAAGAAGGCAGGCAGGAAGGCAGGAAGGCAGGCACAAAGCAAGGAACGAAGGAAGAAGAGATCATTCCTGAGATACAGGAAAAGTAGGAATTAGCAAATGGGGAGAAATAACAAAATAGTCCAGATTTGAGGAATCTCTTTACAAAGTCTTGGTAAATTATTTTCTTTTTAGTTAAATGAAACTAGATTCCTTTGTCCAACATATGTATATCATTTGTTACTGGAAATCCTCATACATACAAGAAAGTAGTAGCTGGGTCTAGAGGAAGACACTGTGACTCTAAGGTCAAAGACTAGAAAGAAGACTTTGCGCTTCTTGGAAAGTAACAGTTTTAGGTTTCAAAATAATAATGATGATGAAGAGAGCACCGTTCATCAAAATGCCCACAGTAGTTCCTCCGGACATCTTCTATTTCACCTTCATTAGGGGAACAGTGTCTTTGTTTCCTTAATTCTAATATCACATAAGCTGGATAGTAAAAGACAGTGCAATATACTAGAAGTTACTAATTCCTTGGTGCTTCTTTTCTCCATATTTTTAATAAGGTGATAAAATTTAATTTCCAAACGTCTATTCTAGAAGATTAGAACTGAAAAAGTCTTAATGAAAACTCTATTGTAACCAAAATCTGGGGCAAAAAGAAAATAGGTTACTGAGAGCTTGCTTAAAAATTACATCCCATTTTTAATGGCCCTGATGCACCCTATTTGACATGCTGGTGGGTGATTTCACAACCCATTTCCCATTCCACTCTATGTAACCTCAATGAGCATAATTTCATATCTGTTACAACAAGAATGTTTTGATGAATAAAGAGAAATTCCAAAGAGGAAAAAAGAAAACCTATGATCCAGTTCAAGGAAAGTCTACTAAATACCATTTAAAATGCTAGCATTTTTCATCCAGAAATAAGTGCAAACTAAAATATGGATGACTTTATTCATGTTCCCTTTAATAAAATTGCTTAATTCCGGAAGGCATGAAATACTGGATTAGCATTTAGTTTTTCAGTAAGAGAATGTGCTTTACCATGCAGGAGCAAATAAAAGAATGTTGCAGCTCATGGTTTTATAATCATTCTTCTAAAAGTTTATGAGATAAGTGTCACTGGTAATTGTGCACTTAATCCTCAGGTGTCAGGAACTAAAGGCTCTTGATGGGACAATCTATGCAAGTATCAAGATTAACCATAGGAACAGTTAAACAAAACCAATTCTCCTAGTGAAGAAGCAAAAAAGATCCATTGCTGTAGTTCAATGGAATTTAAAAATATTCTATAAAATCCCAATTCTATGATTTTCTTCACATTAGCTCAATATAACCAATATCTTTATACCTGGAGGGTTGTCAAAGGGAAAGGAAGCAGACACCATCTATAATAGCTTCTGTTGAAATAATGTGAATACAGGGACTGGATTTCTCAAAAGTAAATATTGGCATTATATTCCCTGTGGTCAATTTAGCTCAGAATGCTTCACGTTCCTAAAGTTCCACCCACCATTTATTGAGGAAAAGTGGAGCTCTGCGAAAGGAGCTTTTCAAAGAATACTCTATTTCTGGACTTAGTCCTGTGGGAATTCCCCATTTCTGCCACTTCAGTCTTACTTCAGTTTGTCTGAGGGATGATCCCTCACTAAGGGAATTCTTCTTTAACAGCAACAAATTTAAAACAGTTGACTTTAGTCCTGTGGTATGAAGGAGCTTGAGGCCATGTCCTGACTCAGAATGAAATGTGGATAGGAATGAAACCTTTGACATATATTTGACAACTCTGATACAATCTCCAGTTTGGAAAACTAAACTAAATTCTAAATCTGGGAAAAACTGTCTTTCAAAAATAAGGGGGGATTAAAACATTCCCAGATAAACAAAAGCAGAGGAACTTTGTCACTACTACACTGACTTCATAATCTTGGTTCTTTGTATTTGCTGAAAGTAATATTTTCAAGTTCAACCTATAGGTAATGACACTCTTTTTTGCATTGTACCTTGTTGGTTTGCCTGTATCCATCCTACAACATATGGACCTAAGAACATAACTTGAAAGAACACATTTTTTTACCCAATTCTGTTCCTTCGTTAGTTGCAGATCTTGATTCATGAGGTAATTCTATAACCCACCACACACAAAGCTTGTGCAAGTTTATAATTTATTATATTTCATCTCAAAGTCCACCAATCAACCATCATTGCAAAAAAAAACTGCCTGGTCCCTTTAATTATTTTTCTTTCCCCAGCCAGCAGGGTATGAATATTTGTCAATAGAGAGTGATGAGATAGACACTGCAAGAAGCAGAAGCCTTTCTTTCTGACAATTAATCAAACTATTAATTGACAAAGATAAAACAGAGAATTATGAAAACCACATAAGAGAAGCAAAGTGTCACATGTAAAGAACCCTCAATAAGATTAAATACCATATTCTCATTGGAAACCATGAAGGCAAGAAGGCAGTGGGATGACATATGTAAAGTACTGAAAGCACAAAATTGCCCACCAAGAATTCTATATCTGGAAAACTTGTCTTTCAAAAATAAGGGGGAGATTAAAACATTCCCAGATAAACAAAAGCTGAGGAATTTTGTCACTACTAGACTGGCCCTACAAGATATGCTAAAGAAAGTTCTTTAAATTTAAAGAAAAGGACAATAGACAATAGATTAAAGCCTCATGAATAAAGATCTCTAGTGAGGGTCATGACATGGGTAAATAGAAATGCCAGTACTCTTGTATTTTTGGTTTGTAACTCCACTTTTTACTCTTACAGGATCTAAAAGACAAATGCATAAAATGTCATGATAATCAGTGGTTTTGGACTCATCATGCATAAAATGTAAATTGTGACAAGAACTATGTAAAGGTGGTGGAAGGGAACAGAAGGATATAGGAATATGGTATGTGTTTACTACTGAAATTAGGTGAGTATCAAATCAAATAAGTTTGCTAAGATTTAGGATGTTTAATTTTATCCCCATGGTAACTAAAAAGAAAATGCTGGAAAATATGCAAGCTTAGAGACAGAAATTAGAATCCGGGTTGTGAGGGGTGAGAGGCATGGGGAATGGGGATTTAATGCATAATGGATGTAGGATTTCACTTTTTGGTAATGGAAGGTGGTGAGGGTAATCCTGTGAATGTGACTAATACCATTAGGGTATGTTTGAGAGTGGTTGTATATATGTTCTAACAATTACAAAAAAGAAGAGCAAGTAAAGAAACAGTAACATTCAAATGCAATATGTGACCCTGGATGGGATCTATCAAGAAGGGGAAAAGATTCAAAGGGGACATTATTGGTACATATGAAAAAATTTGGAATATAGACTGTAAGCCTTTTATTGTTGTTAAATTTCTTGAACTTGATAACAACATTTAAGGTAGTTGCATAAGGGGATATCTTTTTTCTTAGGAAATGTACATGGAAGTAATAAACATCCAAGGAGCATTATGTATATAACATACAATTGAGTGTTTAGAAAATAGACTGATAGAGATAGGTAGGGTAGGTAGATAGATGGTAGAGAGATAGAAAGAGAGAGAGATAGAGATAAATAGATAGAACTAAACAACTCATAAATGTTAAAATTGGGGAATCTGGGTATATGGAGAGTAGGGGTATATTGGATTTCTCTGTATGGGGATTGTATTATTTTTGTGCCAGTCCTGTATGTTTGAAAGTATTTAGAAATAAAAAGTTTAAAAGAAAACCATTGCTTAAAACCATCAGGATTGTAGATATACTTTAAAAATAGAATTAGAATTAATATGGCTCTTATTTTTGCATATATAAATTTCTTTTGTTTTTATAAATATATTTGGAACAAAAGAAAAAAGATAAAGAGGAGCAAGCATTCACTAATTAGAGGACATCATGTTCTAAAAACATAGAAACAGCATTATTTGTAGATAATATAAGAGGAAAAAGAGCTCCATGTGGAATAGAAAATAAATAAAATTACAGAGAAAAACTAACTTAAGTTGCCTCACTATCTTCCTTCTATATAAACATACCTCCAGATATGTTCACCAGATACCTGTGAATCATTTTTTGACATCATCTCTCTTAAGTCCCTATATCCAATAATTTATAAAATTTGGTATCTGTTAGCACCAAGATAAATCTTAAATCAGTTCACTTCTCTCCAATTGTACATAAACTACACTATCCTTTAGATTAGTAGTTTTAACTAACCCTTTATCATTTCTCCCCTGGATTACTGCATTAGCTTCTTAACTATCTTCCTGGATTTTCATATTACTTCCTTCATTCCATTCTGTACAATTAGCCCAAGTTTTATTTCAAAATGTCAATAGTAGCTTGCCACTTTCCAAATTGAAACTCATTGGTGATTTCTAATACTTTTGGAAATGAAAACTAAATTTCTTAACATGAACTAAAACAAAAAATGTAATAATAGAAATAACTAACATTTATTGTGCTTTTATTTTCATCCAGAGGCTATTCTAAGAATCATGTACATATTAAATA
>PVKH010003777.1:0-24370 GCA_004027955.1 Chaetophractus vellerosus
TTCTTACTTTTACTTCTTACATATTCAGAAACCTGGGGGTCACAGATACCCTCCCCTGGTGGGCTGCTTCGTACTGCTTGCACACATTTTGGCAGATGGATATAAAAAAGGACTCTAAGAAATACATAATAGTGTAAGGGACCATAAAATAATAAATAAAATTACCACCTAAATGTCCTGAAATTTAATAAAATCAACATTTATTGAGTACCAGCTGTATGACAGGTACTACGGATACCTAGAATGTGCCTTTCCCACTAGTTCAAAAGCAGAGTTCCTACTTTCCGAACCTGAAGGGAAAGGCAAAGCTCACATTACTGTGATAGTTGTCCTAGCAGAGGAGCGGGGGCCCTCCTGGTCCAGTATGACTCCTCCCCGGCAAGCATGACTCTAGGCCACTGCTGTCCGCTAGAATTTCCTGTGATGGTGGACAAGTTCTGTGCGGGTACTGTCCAACATGGTAGCCTGTGGCCATACATGGGTGGTTCTTGAGCACTTGGAATGTGCCTAGGGACTGAAAATTTCATTTTATTTCATTTTAATTGATTTAAATTGAAATAGCCACATACTACTACAGTTACCATATTGGACAGCACCATTCTAGACACCTTGTTAAAAATAATTATAAGCAAGACATAAGTAATAATACCATTTATTGAGTGCCTATGACAGATTAAGAATTATGTTTGACATAGATTATCTTTAATCCTCACAACAGCCCTGAAAGGTAATAGCTCCACTTGAAAAATGAGGAAACTAAGTCTCTGAGAGACAAATTGCTTTTCTGTGTCCTCACAACTAATTGTGAGAGCTGGAATTTGAACCCAGTTGGTCTGACTCCAGAGCTGGGTAATTTTTCCTACCTGCCAAATCTGTTTATGTACTTTCTGGAGGCTGCCTCTTCTACATACTTCTGCCCTCCCCACCCTCACCTTTCTGGATCAGCTATCAAAATACCTTTAACTCGTTCATATAGAACAAGTGCCGTGTCCATATTAGCTGTTCTGAATGTGGAGCTGACACTGCCCCTGAGTCATTCGGAAGCTAGTGTTAACAGGCTGAGGGGTCCTTCCCTGGGACGCAGCCCAGGTGCCTGAGTAGTGAGCTGACCATCTGCAGTGCATTTCCTCGTTGGATGCCTACCTCTGCAGACATCAGCACATGAGAAACAAGCCCTTAGCATCTGAGCGCTTAACTGTCACGGCTGAGAATATCATGAAGTCCCCCAAGGTCTCAGCTCCTGAGTGAATCTAGCCAGCACCCAGGCATCTGTGGCATAATTCTGCTTTGCTGTCTGCTACTCATCCTAGAGCATATAGGAACTCTCTGGGAGGGTCTGAGAGCCTCAATTCCAGCATCTCGGTTATTCTGAACCGATTCTCTTTGGAGATCGTATACTCAGATGGGACCTGCAGCATCACGAAGGGGTAGCAATGTTAAAGGAACACCCCAGTGGCTGTCATCCAGCCCCACTCAGTTACACTCCTCATGATACATAATCTGAGGGCCACTTCTCTTACAGTCCCACAGAGTTCAGTTCCCACCTCAGGAAGCAGGTTACGCTAACGTAAACGTGGTTTCACCATATCTGTGCCTTATCACATTTTATTTTCATCAAAACTAATTATCAGACCCCACAAGAATATTCCTGAAACTGTGACCAAAGTAGAGCCTCATGTTGATAATTGAAAATTTCTTTTCTTTTCTCTTTTTGCCTTTTAATGGCAAAGAATCGTTTTTAATGGAAAGAACATAGACTTTGAAGACCAGTTCAAATCCTTGCTTTACCACTTGATAAATTTTTTTAAACAATTCTTTTTTTTAAAGATTTATTTATTTATTATATATCCCCCCCACCTTTCTGCTTGTTCTTGCTGTGTTCATTTTTGCGTTCTTCTGTGTCCTCTTGTCTCCCCCCGCTGTAGCGACCCGCAGAGTCAGTTCACCGCGTGGCGGCTTGCCCTGCCCACGGCGGCTTGCCTTCTCGAGGCGGTCTGCCTGCTCGAGGAGGCCCCAGGTTCCATGTGGTAAACTGGAGCCCTACCAATTGAACTACAGCCAGTTCCCCACTTGATAAACTTTTAATGTGCAAAAGTGGCTTACCTTTCCTGAGTCACATTTGTCTAGTTAATAAAAACAATAGCAACATGACATTAACACTAACACCTGCCATTTTTTTGCACAGTTAGTATGTGCCAAGTAACATTCTAGTTGCTTTACACATACTATTACTATTTAATTCTCACAAGGACTCTGCATAACAGGCATTTTCATTCCCATTTTACAGGTAGGAATCTGAAGACCAGAAAGGATAAAGTAACAGGTTCAAGGTTGCTTAGCTAAGAAATGGTAGAGTTGACAGACTCTGGCCAGTCCGGACCAGTCCATTTGAGCGCTCTACCATGCTTCAGCCCTGTGCAATGAGAATGATACTAATAATAATATCCACCTTGTAAGGTTGATGGCGAAGATTAGAAATGATGTATATGAAGCTCCCAGCACTAAGGCTATTCCACAAGAGGCACTAAACAAATGGAAATCATTATTATTTTTAAAATCTCCAAAAGTGAAACTGATACGTCAAGACCAATAAAAATGAGAGCCTCGACAAGAAAGAGTAGGGAGCTGACTCCTTTCATTTTGTTTGTTGGTTTGTATGCTTGCTTTGTGTATTTCTTTTCTAACAGGCAGAGGCACTCTGTTTAGAAGAACTTAGCATGTTCTTGTTTCTTTGGTGATGGTACAGGAAGTCAGAATCATTCGATGGAATGTGCCATAGTTACATTCTTGAATTGCTCTCCCCAAAATTAAATATGTAAAATGAAAACATTTTTCACTTCTCATGTCAGGGTTCAGTGTTATCTAGGGAACTTTGTAAAACTGAAAATTTCTACATGTATGCTTTTTTTGGTGTCTGTATTCTGAGAGAAAAAGATAGTGGTGCTAACTTTGGATAGTCAATATACTTTATTAGTTTTCCATGAAGGTTTTATTCAACAAATAATTCGGTAAAAGATCTGTGGCCTGTGAGCTTCGGCCTCAAATTTAGCAACAAAAATTTCACACTTGTTTAGTTACTCTTGTGGGAAGAATCAGAATGCCACCTGCCACCTTGATCTAAGCCACCTTATTGGAGAAAAACTCAGGTTTGGATTTTTATTTCCCATTAGACTTTCCTCCTATTTCATTTAGGAGCACTTCAATACGTTGTACTATAGTTTGAGATTTTTATTTCATTTTTTAAAGGGCCGATTTTCTGTTTGTTAGTCATTAAAATAATTCCAACTATTTGATGAGATCTGTGATGCTTGTTATTGTTATAGTAGTTTCACAAAAGCTATTTTATTTAACAAATGTGTGAGTAGTCTGTCTATATACATAGAATAATAATTTTTTAAATGAATGGGAGCTTTTCTTATCAAATTTAATATCCTCTGTTAAATACCCATATTTTGAAGTCATTTGGTTGAGAAATTGGAGAAGAGTTGATTGAAGTAAAAATAACAAAGCAAGTCTCTGGTCATCCAGGTCATTAAAGAGAAAAACATTAAAGATAAACTGAACTATGACATCATGGTCACTCTGTTGTCATAAATATCTTATCCCTCCACCACCATTTTAGAAGAAAGTAACTGTCAAATGGTGAAAAATAGAGAACGATGTATGAGAAGGCAAGTTGCTTTGACCATTCCATTATTAAATATCCTCATATTTAAAATGTGGGGTTTAATCTAGATAGATGCTTTGATGCCTTCTAATTTTAAAAACTATACTTATAGTTAATATTTACTTATATAAACGAATATAGAGAGAACTTAGCTTTAAAAACAACTTTGAAGTGGTAAAGATGATGAACAGAATAGATGAAAGGGACATAGCATTGTACCTGATCTGTAAGTGAAGATATAAAGGGAATTTATCAACTATGCAGAAATTGCCTTTTAAAAATCTATAAACAAGCATCCATTTCATGTTAGCAAAGACTTTCATCTTATTTAAAGAGTCTTCATTTGGTTACAACACCAGAAAATGGAAATTGTATAGCATAGCACAGCATAAAAACTTTTTATTTTTATTTTTATTTTATTTTATTTTTTAAATTAATTTTTTATTTATTTTTTATATGTCTATATACATTTTTAGGATACATAGATTACACAAATATTACACAGAGATTCCAGGAGTACCCATATGCCACCCCCCCACCCCTCCCACAACCCCCCACATGCACATCCCTAAGTGTGGCATAACGCCTCTGATAGTTACACACATTTTGGGGCTTTGCCATCAGACATATATCACAATTCAGGCCATAGACAACCCTCTCTTCTTTACTGTTCCTGAATGATGCATGATCATATAAACTGGCCTACATAAAACTTTTTAACCCTTTAAATATTCTTTTTCTTTCAAGCAGTACTTACGAATTTGGGGCAAGTGATCTTAGATCTATGAGCTTGATCATAATTCATAGCCTCCTTTTTGATGATCAATAGCAATCAAAGGTTTTTATCTCCCAAAAGAAATATCAAATACTTGTTCTCAAAGCTGAAGAAAAGGATGAGTTTTCTTAGGTGTCATTCAGTAAAATACATTTTAAAGTAGAATGTTTTAGAGTATGTGATTAAAACTAAACTATTTTCTTAAAAGAATTGATTTAAATTGTTTTACCAATAAGATGCCATAATAATATGGGTCAGAGTTTATTTTCAGTTCTATAGTAAATATATTTATTCTGAAATTTGGGGCTAATACAGAGTACATTTGGCATGTATTAGTAATGACAGACCAAATAGCTGCCAGGCTAATATCATGTAGATATATTATAATGGTATCATAATCGTTCTCTCATTAGAATGAGATGATCTCATTTTCAATTTCTCCTTTTCCTAGAAGGTGATGGTTTCCTTCATCTTTTTACTCACTCTCAAGTCCTTCTCTAAATGCAATTGGTAATATTTCCCAAACTGTTTGTTAGTTGTGTAGTTCTCAAGAAAACACTGGGTTTTGCTGAACAGAACTTAGGGTATTGATTTGTTTTTGGATTTCTGGCTTAAGTTTTATTCTTTGTTCCTTAAAAATATACTTGCAAAACATTTTTTTTTCCTTTATTGTAAGCCCTGTGGAAATAGTGAGCTCAGAAGCAAATCGCTGTTTATACATATAAAATGTGAACAAAATTAAAAAATAAAATCCCATGAAATAAAGGGCTTATATCCCTCCTTGACTTAGGAAAATCTTTGTTTTCTAAAGAGCAAGTGGGTTTTTCTGGTTTGTTTTTGTTTTGTTTAATCTCCAGGACCTTTCGATTTTCAAGGGCAATGTGGGGCATATGTAGCATTTATTTGATGTATGTCTGTGTGTATGTGTATGCATATTTTCCCACATCTGTCTCTGTGGGCTTATCCTTTGTGAAATCCTAAACCTTGTATTAATGCTTACTTTGTGATTCACGGTGTTCTGAGAGCAATTATGTAATTTTTCTTAGGGTGTTTATTCGATGTGTGCTGTAAAAAAAAAAAAAAGTGGGGGGAGTTATTTTTTGGTAACCCTGCAGTTGCCTTTTTATTGGTGAATTTCTCTTTCTTTTACTGTGACCTGTGAATATCATTGCAGGCTCACTGCCAATTTTGTGAGCTGCTGCCTGCTTCAAAATGGAGGCAGGAAGGTATCCATTTTCATCAAGAGGATGACAGTGTTTCAGTCTTTCCGACCATCTGGAGAGAGGAACTTTTGGAGCAAACGAAAATGGGGATTAAAAAAATTATATTTAGCAGAAAACGCAAGGGGGAAAACCAATTAAAGTTAAACTATACCTTATGAATTTATGCTTTTCTACTATGCTGTCCTGTTTAAATGAAACATATAAAATACACAGGCTTTTTTAAATGAAGAACTGGTTTCCCAAGTCTCATGACTATTAATTAGTAAGCGAATGTAAGTACACTGGGTTTGGGGTATACTTTTTAAGTTTATTGCACAAATATAATAAGCACCAAAAAGGAGGGCTTCCCCTCTTCCTGTGCACACCCTGATTTTTGGTGGTTTTATGTAGATCCAGCTTTTTCATGTCCTTTTTCATGTTTCTCTACAAAAAGCTGACACTGTGGGAATTTAGTAATCCAAGATATATTTATCATTTTATGTGGTTTGGATAACTCACACGCTCTCTCCCTTACTCTCTCTCATTTTCCTTCTCTCTCTCTCTGTAAAAGTGAAAATTTTAATTGAAAGGTAGAGTAGAAGAGAGAGACTTGATGGATATCTTTCCATTTTACCTTCCACATGCTCATGGGCTGTCCATGTTTTTATTTTTATTTTTTTAAAGTTTGCTTATACTTCCAGGGCAACTAGACATAGTTTGCAATGTTCTAGTCTGTGACTGGTGGGTAGCATACCTGGTTATTTTTCATTCATGCAGATATGCTGGTTTTTGTTGTTGTTTTGTATTCTAAAAGGCATGGTGTTTCTAGGGTTTGATCAGCTTGAGACTGGACATGGTAGAAATTTAGCATTTTTTTCCTGCTTCTTATGAAGTAATGGTCCTTGAGATACTCTGGTCAATGTAGAAAGCAAAACTAAATGAGTTCTTCTTCCTCAGGTTTATGCCCCATCAGCAAGCACTGCCGACTACAATAGGGACTCGCCAGGTTATCCTTCCTCAAAACCAGCAGCCAGCACTTTCCCTAGCTCCTTCTTCATGCAAGGTAAGGTGCTGCTTCTTCTAAGGGAAACCCAATGGACAGAGTTTTCCTGGGTCTTCTAATGTAGTATATGGGGCAAAATACTGCGGAACCAATACCCAAGATGGAATACTAGACAAGTGGAGAATGTTGGAGGGCACACTCTTCTTAGAAATTGAATGCATTAAAAATAAATTAACTAATTAAAACTTTAAGATGTTTCATTAAATTAAAGCCATTTGAGCAATGACGAGATTAGACCTATCTCCTTCACATGGAACAGGTGCTACTTGGGTCATGGTCTTCCATGACTAATCGTTTCAGCTTCTTCCCCGTCCCTAAGAGGCATGTATGTGTGCATGTCTGTTTAGAAGCTTTCTGGCTATGTTTTGATCATCCTCAACTTAGCCAAGTGGGAACAACTTGTCCTTACGAATAACCTGATAGAAAATTTTCGGCAATGCATAAATCTTATCAATTTATGCATAAGAATAAGAGTCCAATTTAAGATGAAATGACCTACCTGAAGACTGGGTGTTAACTCATTACACAGCAAAAGAGCTTTCACAACATGTGAAATGATTTGGGATACAAGACCCAATATTTTTAGGAATAAATGTAAAACATTACAGCTACATGGTAGATAACGTATATATATTTTTTTAATTACCCAGTGTCATTAAATGGGAATGGATGCATGCCCCCAGAGCTTATAGTCTTGCCAGTGGTAGCACAAACCCTCTCTGTTGCTTGAAAACAACCAAGAAATGGTTGAAATGATAGCAGCTACTTGCAGGAGGGGATTGCTCAGCTGGTGCAGCTAAGGGCTCCACCCCTGATGTGCCTGTGGTGTTTATTTTTAAAAAATGATGATCTTGTTACCAAGTGTATAGCCTGAAATTTAAATGTGGAAGTCACCAAGAACCCCTGTATGCAAAACGTTCACTCTTTTTGCCTGGGTTTAAAAGCCTGTTTGAGCGTGCCTTGGCAAAGTGCCATGGGATTTCCTTCTTCGTGATACTTCGGGAAGGGTTGTGTCACAGGAAGAGGAGTGTACACCGCGTACCAGAGGAGCAGTCTCATGTCCTTCTTAGATCACAGTGGACACACTCAAATCCTTCTGACTAAAGGGATTTCTTTTCTTTCCCTTCTGAGTGTTAACTCTTTTAGGTCAATAGTTCACATGTGAAATTCCATGGAAAATCTATAAAATTGAATCAGATCGGTCCCTCATGAATAGGGAGAATTTGTTCCACACCTAACGGAGCTCGTGTTCACAGCAATCCTTTATCGTTGTGACCTGTCCTAGGGGGAGCCCTCACAGGGACACAGCAGGCATGTCACCCAGGTGCATTCTGTGCCATGGCAGAAGGCTTATCACCTTCAATTATAAACAGCAGCCTCCACAGAGTCAGCTCTCCTTTTTATGAGCAGTGGGAGAAACTGCCACCAGGGCTTGTCGAGCTGGTCAACTGAAGGATTCATTCCTAGACACAGATTTTCATTGAGAAAATGGACATAAAGACAGACTTACTTTATCTGCCTGCACAAAGGACTTGCTTGAATTAAGCATGCTACCCTGTAGGGGAGACCAAGTGGGTTAAAGCAATAGGATCTTATCCATAGCAGGCCAGGCAAAACATGGGGAACACATTTGCTTTTCTGCATATGAATCCCCAAAAAGAAAAAAAAAATTGAGTTGACATTTATGATGAGCACAATTAATTTGCACATGTCTACTTCTATTCTTTCAAAACAACATTATGCCAAGATCATGGGGATGTGATAAATATTAATTTACTGTGAAAAGCATAATTTATTTAAAATATGTATTTTTATAAGTCTGCATTGAGTAGAGTATTCTGTGTTAACAGATCCTAAATATATTGCCATACAGTGCATCACATTGTCAGAATCTTGCTGAATGATATATGTTCTCAATATATTTGTTATGGATGCTATCTATTTAAAATGTTAGTGGTCTTGAACTTCATATCTGAATTTAAAGTACCACCTAAGCTTCCATAATCTAAGGGCTAAATATAAAGTACATGAATAACTATTTTCGAAGTGCTGTGTTGTAAAACTTGACCACAGAAACAGTGGTGAAAAGAGTGGTCGTGGCCCCGCTTCACACTGGCTCCTTTCAGGAGAGGGGATATGGGGCCCTGAAGATTTAGGTCTTGAAACAATATGCAATTAAGCTGAAGATATTCGGAGATTGTCTGGAGCATATTTTAAACTCACTACTCTTGCCTTTTATTTTTATCTTCAATTTCCATTTTCTAGTTAAAACTCTTAAGTTGTCAAAAGCACAGACATGATTTTGCTTGCTTCGTTTTTAAAGAAAGAAATCTACAGATTATGCTTCCCTGTTCTGAAAATATTCCAGTTTTTAAAATTCTAACTTCCTGATTTAGAAACTCAGTGAAAAAGAGCTTTGTGAAATATAGTGTTGGATTTAACTTACCTATTGCCTAAAAATTTTTAAAGGCCTTTATTAAATAAAGTGTTCTGGTGAAAATAACCTTATTTCCAAGGAAGCAATACTTGCTATACATTTACCACCCAACCTATGACTTAGTTTATGGTAGCACTAAATAATTTTTGTTAAACTAATAAAAGAAGAAAAAACTTAGTGAATTCAGAAGTAATATAGATTGTTTTTTTCCTACATTTGAGAAACTCAGACCAAACAATAGCGATCTCAAATTCAAATAGTAACCTATAGGTCCAAGGATTGAAAAAGTGTGTAGGCATGTTTTTAATATGGTATTAAGAAAAGGTTAAGAGTAGGCTTTCAAAAGTATTCCATGTAATTTTTCTACAATTTTATTCTTCTATTTAACTCTTAAATAGGTTTTAAAATCCAGAGAGTCTGAAAAGTATAACATAATAACTATCTTATGATATATATGTATATGTTCCTTGAATTATTATTAAAAGTTTAAGATAGTTATATATCTATAACTAAAAAAGAAAAACCTAAACTAAAAACTGCGTATTTGAGATTCCCAATCCCTACATACCATTTTTTAAATTACTTCTTTATTAGCTTTTAAAACTTTCAAAATGACCAATTCTGTAATGTCTCAATTATTTTATTTTAACTCAAAAGTTTAGGGAGAACTCGTAAAAAATGTTTCCTTTAGCTTTGGTTACCTTCCTGACTTGACATAATTCTTGGTAGAAATGCTCTGTTTTTCTTTTTTATAGTTGAATTTTTACTAAGAACATTTTAGCTATGTTAAGTGTTTATATTTGTTTGACAATATAGAGCCTCTTGGGGAAAAAATAATGATGACTGTCTTCTGATGTAATCAGCCAAACAATACAAGGATGAATACACAACAGGCAGTCCTTTTTAAGTATATGAAAAAACCCTATTCTAGAAGACAAGGCTGAATGCCTCAGAAGTCATGATTTTCTTTGTCTTTTCCAGATGGCCATCACAGCAGTGACCCTTGGAGCTCCTCCAGTGGGATGAATCAGCCTGGCTACGGAGGAATGCTGGGCAATTCTTCTCATATTCCACAGTCTAGCAGCTACTGCAGCCTGCATCCACATGAACGTTTGGTAAGGCAGATTTACATGGTCATGGAGCAAACAAAGCCAGTTTATTAAATCTCATCTTCTGTCTTTACCTGCATATGTACAAGGACCCTGTAAATCTGTGCAAAAATGGAACCCCCTGTTATTTTTACAGTTGTATTGTTTCTGTGAGCCAAGGCTTAACCAAATCAGATCACCTTTGTAAACCCTTCCAGATTCTTTGTCAGTGTTCTTCTGATTATTGTGTTTTGTTCTGTGCTCTCTTTATCACAGCATCAGCTTCCTTTGGCATATAAATGCACACAGTATTTGAGTTGCAGAATTTCAGTTATGGCTGTTCCTTGTCCTTTTTATCTATCTGTAGTTTAGACGGACATACTGTAAGGGACAGCGTGATAGTCATGGACTTTGAGAGTAGGTGGTGTGGAATACGATGTCTATACCGCACACGGGCTTGTCCATTTTCCCTGGACCAGCTTGTGTGGCTGGTGACAGCTTTGACCCATTGGGACACACCCGAAGGAAAGAGGTTTTTTTCCTCTACATATTCCCATCAGTAATAGCAACCATGGGGTTGCTATGTAGATCAGCTTCCTAATTTTCAGCATATTAATTTTAATTCCACTTCCTTCACCCCATCTCCTACTGATCCTGTTTTGCCTCGCTCTAGTTGAAGAGTGATGTTCTGTGGAACATTGTCTTTCTTTCATTACTAAAAGCAAAGAACATACTTTGTTTCCACTGTGCTTATCACCTACACTCATCCATCCTAGAATCTGTCTTTATCCCTTCGGAAGCGACTCATCTGATTTTTTTCCAGCCTCAGAAATGTCCACAGCCCAGAATCCATTTATGGATTTGAGTCAGTCATTAATGGGAAGAATGTGTATTTCTAGATCATGAGTTAAGTCTGGGATGCAGAAAGATGGGACTTGAGTCCCTTGTGCAATAATATAACTAAAAAATCTGTGAATGTCTACTCCTACAAATGCACATCCTTAGTGCTACTTATATCACTACTTCTCAACTTTGTATTTGCTCCTTTTTCTTCTTCTAATTCCCAGGTTTATGTTTCTCTCTCTGATCTTATATAAGAAATGATACTTTCTGGATTTCTGTGATGGCCTTTGTTTTTATGAGCCCAACCACTACAGATAAAGAAAATATAACTTAGACCCTGACAATCAAAAAAATTCCAAAAGTTATGACTTCTGATATCCTGGAAAACAGAGGCTTGGTCAATCCCAGCATGGAGACACTGTTCCACTATCAGTTAGCCTATCTCTTCCTGGGAGGCAAATTGTGGAGATGGAATCAGCCTTTTTTTAATCATCTCTTAAATTTTAATGTATAAATCACAAACTATCTCAAATCTCAGCATGTTTTCAGTAGATAGCAGTTGACTTACTTTCAAGTTTTCTCTTCTCACCGCTTTCCTCCCCCCTCCCCCCCCCAGAAGTATTAGAATGAAAGCTTAGCAACATATCAACAATTATTATACTAGGATTTCTTTCTACCTAATATTTTTATTTCTCTACCATCATTTTTCTGTTCTCTAGGGACTCATTTGTCCTGTGGGCAAGGAAAGGTTTGATTACAAATAAAAGGTTTTGGTACTATACTAGTATGTTTGAATTTCAATCCTTTTCTAAGTGTTACCCTTTTATTTTTACCTTTCTCCCCTCCTTTCTTTATTCCTTTCTTTTTCTGTCATGCTCCATAATTTTGAGTTTGATTATTTGATTTTATCCCAATCAAGTTCACCACATGAGCAGGGAAGGGAGAGGGTATCTTTAAAATGTGATCAAATGCACAAAAGATATGATTTCAGAAAGGAAACCGATTATATCCCCTTTAAGAAAAATTTTGCTGAACCAGAACAGTATTATCCACCAGGAAGCAAGGTCATTTTGAAGGAGCAACCCAATATGTTACGTCAGAAGCCATTTTAGTAGCATCGTTTGCCCATCACAAAACACAGGGTTATATCTGTATGTGATACGTAAGCAAATTTTAGAGATTAGGGTTTTTGTTTTAAAGGATAATGGAATAAGGTCTTTGTCAGTGCATCCTATTGAATTTTCTCACTCATAGGAAAACTGTTGAATTATTTCATTTGGTAATCTTTGTAATTTCAGTATTTAATCTTGCAGAAATCTCTCACTGAAGTTAATTTTAAGAATCTGAAACTGATGAAGAGTAATTTGAATATATAGTAGAAGTCAGTGTCCTTTCAATGGTAGTTCCTTACATTTTTCATCCGTAGAGCTTTTGGCCAGTCCCATACTGAACAAAAGGAGAGGTGGGGCAAAAGACAGGGCTTCCCCTAGATTATTTTTGGATGCAATTTAACCAAGTTAGTATTACCTCTAAAGGTAAAGCATTTTAGAAGCATTATTGCCTTTATCACTTTATACCGTGTTAGAATAGAATATAATGATAAAGCTTAAAATCCATATATTTCAGTAGCAACTGTCAAGTCACCAACTTCAGTTCTTAAATTCCCTTTACAGTTTCAACCTGTGCAACAGAATCCCAGTATACTAATCTCTATGATGTTGTAGGCAACACATACAAAGCCAGTCAGATGAATGGAGTTTGTGTCTAATCCTTGGAACGGGTTGTTTGAGAATACTTAAGTTCAGAATGACTTGGCAGAGTTATTTTTAAAAATAGCATAGAGTTCTTGCTGTCTGGCATGGTTTAGGCGTGGTTTTTTGGACAACAGAATGAAATAATCCTGAATCTGGAATTCTCATATAAAGAAGTTCTGTTATCTTTTGTTTTTCTGTAACATAGAGCCTTGGTCCTATAATTCTCAATCAGGAGCAATTTTGCCCTCCGTTCCTGTGCCCCAGGGACATTTGGCAGTGTTTGGAGACATTTTTGGTTGTCACAACGGGGCAGGAGGTTGGGCTAATGGCATCAAGTGAGTAGAGTCCAGGGATGCTGGTAAACACAGGAAAGCCCTCCATATTACAGAATTATCTGGCACAAAAGATCAATAGTGCCAAGGTTGTAAATACCTGCCCTAGCCCAAAGCATGATTTCATTCTCTATATGTGCTACCAGTTATTATGTTTTCTAATCTTTAAATTAGCAACTCGTGGGCCCATAAAAACATCACTGGATGGAAAGACTTCCAGCACTTTCTATGCCGATAGACTCCACATATACTATCCTTACGTATCATATGCAAGAATAAATAAATAATGGACATAAAGCCATCACACTTTACCCCCCCTCGCCCCCTTCCATTTGTAGCAAACAGGACACAGAATTAATAGCTGGAGAAAGAGAGGCTAAGAGGGCCTCTTAGAGTTGGTCCCTAAATCTTCTAAAAGAAGCATTATTCACATATCACTAATATTCTCTGTGGTGTATTTATTACATCTTTGAGTGACAGTAGTTTTCAAGACATTTTTCATTCTAAAATAATCTAGTTATAAATCTCATTAATTTCCTTCAGCATCTAATTTTCTGTGACTCTAAAAATAACTGATTTACGTGGATTGCATTGGTTTCCCCATTAAAATCTCTGGGGATTAATTCTTCTTTTGATTCCCTGAACTCACTGTTAACCCTTCATCTGTCAAATTGAGAATTATTGCCCATTTTACACAAACTTAAAGGGTCCAGAAGTTCTCACTGATGTGATCATCTTTTTCTGACCTCATTCTGTGACTATTATGGTTATTTAAATATTTTTTTCATAATTCTTTTCTTCTTTTGACTTTTACATAATGCATTTAGACTTACTGAATTTCTCTATTCTTTAGAAACTCAGAATAGGACTGTAAAACAGTCTCTGTCCCTCCCTCCCTCCCTCTCGCCCCCCCCCCCCCCTTTTTTTTGCTTTCTACAAATTCTCTTTCTTTTCCTCCATTGTATCATAGTTTTAGCACTAGAGTAGAAAAAGCTCTATCCCTGCTCTGTAACGTTTGTATTCTGTGACTTTTCCAGTCTTTCAGATTAGCTCTCCTATGGAATGGTCTGCTCTGTCATTCTTCGGAGAAAATTTCGTGACGTATTCTTTTAGTGGCAAGTAGAAATGGGTTAAACAGGTAGCCTAAGGAATTTTTTGGTCAGGGGAAGAGGTCTGTGAAATTCAAAAGTTTAAAAGGAATTATCTTGGAAACATGGACAGGTTTAAGGGAATTGTGTCAACTTTTTCACTGAAATTGTCAAAGTTGGACTGTATGGGTGTGCAGAGGTGATATTTTCAAAGGCATTCACAATGTCATTGCAGACCTAGTTCTAACATGTAGACCCATTTCCTAGACTGTTGTCTTTTGAATAAATAGTGTTTTAATCCATTATTGATTAAGTGCCAACTGATAACTAGTTGTTCATTGATTTCAAAATGTAACCATGTGCTCAGCAAGAGTTGTGGGGTGCAGAGGTATGAGCTCTATTCTCATCCCTTGAACAGCTCAGGATTTGGTGGGAACACACTTGAAAGGGAGAACAGAGAAGGGCAGCATTGAGTTAAATGTTAAATGGCACAGTGCAGCATGCAAATGCAGTAGAAATTCAGGGAGAAGAGGTCATGGAAGAGTTGGAAATGGTAAAGGAAACCTCAAGGAAGAGGCGTAAGGCTCAAGACAGGCCTCACAAAATGAACAGGGAAACAGCAAGAGGCCGGGGTTTTACTCCTGTGGAGACATGTGTGGGCTTTAAGCATCACTGACTATCATTATCAAATTCAATCTCTAATTTTATATCAAACCAAGAGCATCGCCCATTAATGTATTACATATGTGAGAAAATGCATTTTAACACTTCAGTGACATATTCAAATGCCTATAAGAACAACTCTTTAAATTACTTTTCATCTTGTAAAGGAAAATATTTGGACATGTCTTTCTAAATAGCCCTGTCCCGTTTAGTGATCATTGTCATGCTGATGTTTCAGTAGCAAAAAAATTGCCACCTTACTGGCAATGGAACATGCCCCAGGAATAGTAGCTTATTTGGGCAATTAGAATAATTGAACTTAAAGCTAAGCCTTAAGCCAAATGATTCTGTAGAACCAATGTTCTTATTTCATACTGAGTTATATAGTGGGTTACTAATGGAGAAGACAAAGAAAGAAAGAACTCAAATTAAAATAATTCATTCTCAATTCATTTTGGGTCATTGATTTAAGGCTTTGCATATTGACTCTTTGGAGAGATGCTTAATCATTAGTGCTGTTTAAAATTTTTCATTTACCATTTTGTTCTTGCTGGGCTTCAAACAGATGACCCAATTTAGCAGGGAGAAGATTTGAGACTGGTTACTATTTGCCATTTAGTGTCAGGAAGGTCAGGGTAAAGTGTAATGCAAGCCATATGTCATGGTGTTGTTTTATTAATTGTATAGTAAAATCTTTCTCCCTTGATTCTTAGGCCACACAATAAAAAAAAAAATGTTGCTGAAATCTAGATTATATTAAGCAGTATTTTCAGATTAGAGATTGCAGTTGCTTCTCAATGTCCTGCGTTATTTTATTCCTCTACATTTGATACAAACCCAAACCAGCTGTATATCTATGCATTTTATAATTTGAAAAGTGACAGCTGTCAAATATAAGCCACACATATCTTTGGGTGTTTTGAAGTTCTAAAGGCTGTCTCCATTGCAAAATGAAGACTTCTGAAAGAAATATTAGAAAATGAACCCAATGACCATTTTATAGTTGAAGATGGCCTCCTTTTTCTGCTTCTTCCTACAGAGCTATCCATCACACTCCTCAGCAGACATCAATTCCAGCCTCCCTCCAATGTCCACTTTCCATCGCAGTGGTACAAACCATTACAGCACCTCCTCCTGCACGCCTCCTGCCAACGGGACAGACAGTATAATGGGTGAGTCACGGAAACACCAATCCCGATGCCGACAGTCAACGTCAGGGTTTAATAATGAAGGAGCTCTTTTTTCCCTCATAATTGAACAGTAATTAGGCAATGAATATTTCTCAAAAACCTGAATGAACAAATGAACCAAACAGAACTAGTCATGGGCTTGACCAGAATTGCTTTTTTGTCGCAAAGAACTAAAATTTGGCCATTTTGTCCATTGTGAGTTGTTAGATTAAATAAGTGTTTAACTGGACTGAAAATACCTTGTTTTTCACACTCTCAATCAGTGAACAAAGTGAAGTTTATATGTGATGGACCATTCAAGATGAGTGAGATGGAGACCTAATAGGTCTTAAGAATAGTTACCGACCACTTCTTAAATTCCAGTCATGACATGCCATTCTTTCCAAAGATGAGTTGATGTGAAATTCACAGGTTACTATTAATAATATATGAGCTTCACCTTGTGGAGAATTGGGCATTGTGGAGTCCTTCAGAGGTAAAAAAGTGTCTGCTCATTTATGAGAAAGGAGAAAGTTAGTGTCTGGGCACGGGTGGGCCAGATGTTATTCAGGGCTTTTTCTCTAACAAATATACTTACTATTAAATACTCAAGAAGAATGCTGAAGCCACGTGAACCAAGCCATCCTCCTCTCTTTTTTCACGTCCACTCTGGTACTTGCCCCACAACAGATGGTTCATCCATCATCATCCTCTCTAGAACTAGAAGGAAGAGCCAGGAAGGATATTCAGCCATCCCTGGAGGAAAGAGTCGATGGGGATGCAGCCACCCCTTCTGAATCCACCTGACAACATTGTCATTCAGATGAGCCAGCACGACTTGATGTTCCAGGATACTGTTAAAACTTCAGACTTTGCTGGTCACTCACCCTGGTTCCAGCTCAAACCCTCACCTTGGTTGGCCTTAACATCACCCCCAGAGAGTCAGTGATGAGAACACTTGAGTGTGTTATAGAGAGAAGAATGTGTGATGGAATAGTGCTTCTATTTATTCCCCTTAGTTCTTCCCAGTTTGGGTTTTTTCCCCCCATTTTCTTTAGATAGGTTATAGAACTTTGGGGAAGTGGTGTGAATCACTTATGTGGGAGAGTTTGTGATGAAGGAGAAGAGATGTGTTTTAAAATGTTGCAAATATAATCTGCCAAAATAATACACTCCCTACTTATTCAATAATATATTTCACACTTGAGATGAGCCATCTAACAGCCCTCGCTATCATGTCTCACTAAGCAGCAAATTTAGGAAAGAGTTTCCATTTTTGTAACTTTTCATACCAAAGCTTCTACAAATGTGTTGCGTCAGTTTGACCTTGGGGATCCATGGACAGGGTCACATGGGGAAGTTTTGCTAGCTATCAATGCCGTTTTGGCAGATTTTAAAAACAAGAAGAAAGAAAGAACTGCAGAACTGAAAGAGTGAGAAAAGCATATTTCACTTCAATGTGGTTTGACAAATGGAAAGCCCCATTTCTGCAGTCATGAGGTTTAGTTATAAAGAAGGATGACTGGTCATTCATCTACTTACATGACAGATTTCCTGTCTACTTTTGGTTTGAGTAATTTTCTTTTTCAGGAAGGTATGACGGTGGAGCAAAACCTTGAGTTCAGGAAAAGACAGGCGGTCTTTGAAAAAAAGTTTGGTCAATTGATTTGCAAAGTAGTCTTCCTGGGGGAGAGGCACTGAGTTTTGGAAAGAGAGACATTAGCTCGATGGTATAATCAGTCTCAGTGTAGCCAGGAGTAATAGTGGGAATGCGATTTGCTTTGTTGAAATCCTTGGCTCATCATTAGCTTGTGGATGAGCAGGAGAGTCTACACGTTTGGTATGGGCAAAGTCGAGTAATGAATGACTTCTACATATATATGGGCTCAACTACATGCCAAGGAAGGGCTTAACTTGTTATAGACCATAGGGCCCTATTTAAGTGGAGGGGAGAGTCAAGACAAAATTAAAGGATTATAATTTAAAAAGGGAAAAGTATGAGATTTTTGGAACCCAGGAGAGAGCTTCTTAGGAACAACTTTATTACATAAACTGTTTCACAATAGTGGGTGTACTTGTCCAAGTCCACTAGCAGAATGTAAGCAGAATGTTTTAGGGAAGTAAGTTGACATGGTAATTCAGATTTTTAGAGAAACAGGCCTTTATTAATTTTGCAGAAATACAGAATTTTCTCCCTTAAACCATTATGCTCTCTAATTCCTTATGTTAAAATGCAGAGGAAAATTTAAGTCTGATAATAAGAAGGTATTGCAGGCTTTGGTTTGATTTTCAGAATGCAGTAGAAGTCAGGGTTGGCATCATGTCTTTATAACAAGAGGAGAAGCTTTCTCTTCTGGTGTTAGTGATACTTCCTTTATAAAAAATATGGATTGATAGGATTCATGTGCAGACTTTTGAAAATATTGGGTATATACTCACTTATTCTGAAATCCAGGAAATAAAGAAATATTACCTTGCCTTTATCTCAAAGAACAAACAGAGCTAAGTAAATAATTGGTAGATAGGGAATACATTGCCCAGCACGTTTGAGATTACATACACAAGTATGCAGAAAATGACTGTAAGCCACGCTAAGGCCGTAAGAATGGGGCTCAAGCATCCTAACACACGGACATCACATTTTTCAAGTTTTCCTTGGTGAGAAGTCGCAAGGCAGCACAGTCTTTTCGTACATGGCCTTGATGTCTTAGGATGCTCCTTTTTCCGTTTAGAAGACCACTCCCCCTTCTTTCAGTCTCATGTCATAATGTGTTTTCCTGGTGCTCAGCGATTGCCCTGAACAGATAGGACAGATGCCGAGTGAGATGTAAGCTGTAGGACCATCAGAAGGTAACCTGCCTGAAGCCACACCTCCTTGCCTCTTGGTCTGTCCTCTGCATCTCAGAGATGCCATGAGATCCTGGGGTGCTTTGTATTCCTTTGGCTCAGAGGAAGGTCTGTTGTTTCTTGTTTTATTTTTTCCTTAGCTTTATAATGCCCAATATTGTTTTTTGAGAAATGCTTAGGAAAGGCTAAGCTTACTCAGATTATATTAACAAGGGGATTTTAAAAATAATACATTCATCCATGGATTTTGAGTCAATTGTGGAGGGAAATATTTTACTTGTGGCATATTGTCCTCTACTTCTCTTTCAAGCCTTGCCAGCAAGATCTGCAGATTATATTAGATATTTCTGAATTAAAAGGGACTTTTAAGCACCCTGGAATTTTATGAATATAATGCATGCAGACAGCATTGATTCATACTAGTTCAACTGGAGTAGCACTCAGTTGTTAAGGAGGAGAGAAGGTAAGTCAGGGGACTTCAGGAGTTGCCAGCATCAGAGCCCTTCAGCTTTATTCCAAAAGGCTTTTCAAAGTTATGCTGCTGGGTGAGGCTCAGAAGCAGTACAGTCCAATGCCTCTGTACCTGAGCATGAAAATAGAAAGGGAAGCTAGAAAGTTATTAAATTCTAGCTAGAGAGAATAGAAACGTATAGGGGACGGTAGCTATATACACCTGTGCTATCCACATATTTCCTTTCTACTGCAATAATTTCCTGGTCAAAAGGAATGAGTGGGCCCTCTACCATAACACAGTCTACTGCAACTGTTCAAGGTCAAGAGTGCTCCAGCCCCCCATTGAGAGATACCATCTTTAGGTGTGATCCCACATGGTCTGGGACTGTACACCTTCCCTTGCCCTCAGGCAGTTGGGCATATAACTACCATAATGGTTATATAATTATTATGGTTTTATTAGTCTTTGGCCTGCTTTCTAATGCATGGCATTTCCCTTATATTTTTTAAAACCTCAAACCAAACTGTGGAAGGAATAGACTACCGAGATTGACTAAATCCAGCATATGCTAAAGATTACCCTGGAATATCTATCTGGTTTATGAATTAATCTGGTTTACAACTTTCACTTCTAATGACATGTTTGTATGATGCATTTTAGTATGTGGCTTTTCTAGTAGAAACATTATGTTCTTTTCCCCTTGAGGACTTGCTTTCATAGTAATTTTATTATTGGAGTAGTCACATAATAGTCACTTTATTTTACGAGAATCTTGAGCCTTCAACTGCATTTGGGTGATGAACGGGCACAGAGAGTATAAGAGTAAAAAGAATTTTATCCAAAAGTATCAGTGCATCTTAGTTACAAAGACCACCAACAGAGAACAGTAAACTAATTTGATTTAAGTTTTCTCCTGCATTTCCTGCACATGGTCATGAGGCCCAGCTTCCCCGTGAATTCCAAGGAGTCCCTCCTGCTAAAAATTAGTGTATTGTAGCCTATATTTGAGTTTGTGTTTTAAAACTGTATGTAGTAGGAGCACTGGAAGTGCTCCTTTTTTGTCAGCTTTATAGACAAGCTCATGGAATTGTTGTGCTGCTTCTAATGGTTTAATAGCTTAGAGGGTCACTTGGACGCAGTTCAGAAAATCCTAAATTTTAAAGCAGTCCTTTCTCAGGCAAACACACTGTGGCTTGCACTTCTTATTCCTTTGATGTCTTCATGGTGTTCCAGCCTGAGGTTATGGGTGTTCAGTAAAGAGGCAGCACATTTCCCAAATTCTGATTTTTCATAGTTGGGCCCTAGGCCCTATTCGTTCTGGTGTTTTGTTTAGGGTGTGTTCTCCTGGGAATTGACATTTCCCCAAAGCTGAGACCCAGACAGAGGGTGGTCCAGCATGCAGTGAGAGACACAAAACCCTCCTTTCTGCTCATCTTCTAGCCAACGGCAACACCTGTGTTCAAGCCATTAGACCAGTTCTGGGTGGCTGGCAGTGTCGAATCCTCCTACAAAATTATAGTTCTTAATAATTGCTCATCTTCCATTCATGTTTATGTTAAGGCTCTACTTAGAGACTGATTTTTTTTTCTCTTGAGCAAGAGAAATGGAATTGAGCAAAAAAACCTGAGGAATCAATCCAGCCTTCACCAAGTAAAGGCAATAGTTTTCATCTTTTTTTCAATTATATGGGCATTTTGGTAATTTCTAACAGTAATATGAATTGGCAAAAACTTAGTCCCAGACCAGTAATCAAGTCCTGTTACATTAAAACCGTAAAGATGGATCCGATGAGCACAAAGTTGAATTAGAAGTGTGTTTTGCTAATTTGCCGTTTGAAAATTAAAAATATATTGACTTTCTGAATATTTTTGCCCTTTGATATATCAGTTATACAACTAAAAAAAGTCTTTAAGAGAAGTCCTGTGTAGTTTGCCATGTTCAGGGAATCTTGAAAATGTGTCTTCTCCAAAGTTTACTGAAAGAGAACAAAAGGCATTCCAAGTGGCAGGGCAAACTGGCCCGAGTAAAGTGCTTTGAAATTCAAGCTCTTGGGTTTGGCTCTCCAGCTGTTGCAAGGTAAAATGGCTTCATGTTTAAAAAAAAAAAAAATAGCCTCTTGTTATCAGTGGCTTCCATGAGTGGCCTCTATAGAATTCTCTGAAACATTTTCATGAGAATATGAGGTAAGGAGTAGATTCTATGTTTTTTATTCTACTTCCTGAGTCTTAATATCTCCTTTTATAAAATGGGCAATAATGGAAACGTTAGTTAGAAAAGTGTAATAGAGTAAATACTGCTCAAGAAATAATGATGTTCACATCTTGTCTCTTCTAAAGTATAATTCTATGCTATGTATGATTAGTTAATGTTCCTGAAACATGTTTATTGACTTTAAATTCTTTTTTCGCTTTCATGAAAATAGTGTATTTTTAAATTTATAATCTTCATTTAAAAATTGTTCAAAGGAAGAATCAATCTTTTGAAAGCTACTACTTAACAGCTAAATTTATCTGTACATGAAACAATATCTTGTCCCTCTTAGTTCAGGTTCTTTGTTAGCTAATGTGACTTTTTGCAGTGTGAGTCTGAAGTTTACTTTCATGAAGATCTGTTTTCAAATCAGGCAGACATAACATTTTGACTGCTAACTCCAATCTTTCAGTATCTAATAATGAAAAGGTAATGTTGTTTCTTTTAAAGAAAATTACTCCCAAATTCCATGGTGTTTGCATGCTGAAAAATGTTAGTGCTGTCTATAATTTCAAAACCTTTACTATCTTCTCTTTAGAATTATGTTGTGTTTTTAAAGAACTCATTAATCAAAAAGAACCCTTTCAAGGGGGAGTGAGTAGGGCATATGGGAATCCCTTATATTTTTAATGTAACATTTATGTAATCTAAAGCTTCTTTAAAAATAAAGAAGAATTAATTTTAAAAAAGAACTCTATCCAAATTTCTATTTTCCACACTAGATATAAATCCAGTTTTCTTTTAATATAAATGTTTTAATACTCTTGATATTTATGAGTTACTTCCACTAGCCCAATTAATTGCAAATTCTCATTTCAAAGAATTTGCTTATACAAATACTAATAGCCACAAATTTTAATATAACTTTGTGATATGGAAAAGAGTAAGTTTCACTTCTCAGAAGGTGTTGTGTTTTTTAGTGTGTCCCGGTTTTCTTTTGTTATTTTAGTAATTAACAGATGAGTAGGGGTGTGGGTTTTGTTAACCAAATAAGGCATATATCAAAAGGTTTATCCAATCAATATGCCAGGCATATAAATAGATACAAATAAACTTATTTTAACTGCGCTAAGCAGAAGTCAGGAGAAGGAAATCATGACCTGGAGAATCAAAGAATCTGACCGCTTGGAAGCTGATCCCACCAGTCCCTTTTACAATTAAAAACCTGACGATGGCACATACTACAGCGAGAACATGCTCTCTTGCTGCAAGGAGAGGGCTGGGAATCATTAAAACCATTAAAATGTACAATGCAGTTTTGTTGAGACTAATCAGTTGATTTAAGATTTCCTTATTTCACAAATATAGTGAAAAACATCTTTCCCTGGGAGTTCAGCGAGCCTTATTCAATCACCGTGTCAGTCTGCTCGTTCTGAGGTCTTAAATGCGCCACAGCCAGTGGCCTAGGCAGTGTACGCGGCCTGAGGTCCACGGAACAACACACCTGGGCCGTTTCACCGGTTGTGTAGAGACGCACGTCACCTGGGAAAGACGCCTGTTCAATAGGCACTGGAATCTGTGTCTTTTTATTAACAGTGCTCTTTGTTCTTCTATTTAATAGATTAAAATACCCGTGTTTAAGGCAATAGAGATAAGCTTCCTGGCTGTGTAGACTTATTTTATCTCTGAAATTTGAGACCATGTTGACTTTTTTAGTATCATAACAGTTCAAATGTTTTAATGTGAACACAGATGTAAGTGAAATGTGGCGATTGTATGTGGTTTAAAATGCTTAAAATAATTTCTCTGCTAGGAAGCCAGATCCCTTAGAGATATTTTATTTTGTTGTTTGTTTGTTTGTTTATGGTCGAAGTCTGAGAGGAGCCCACCTACCTCCACCCCCACAGCATTTTGTTATGTATCCAGTTATTTATTTATTTGAAACAGAGTTAAATTATTCATGAAGATAATTCAATCTACAATTTAAAACTATAAAGAAAAGCCAAACTTTGAGGACTTCACTGACCTGAAACTCCTGCCTACTTCCTAGAATGAACTTCATGTGCTCATGTGCTGCCATTCACGACTCATAAGCAACAAGAGGGAAAGTAATAGTTACTAAAACACTTTATCTTTAAACCAAGGTGACAGGTTTATATTTTATCTGTAAAAAATGTAACATGAATATATTTGACATCTACCTCAGCAAACAAATTAATGCTAATTAAAGATTAATGTGTTGTAATTAGCATTAAAAATGCAATTAAATTGTGAGTAAATGGACCAGGAATAGAAAATTGTTAGACATCTCACTGCCTGGTTTTCATATTCTGCCTTTTGTTTTTGCAGCAAATAGAGGAAGCGGGGCGGCAGGCAGCTCCCAGACTGGAGATGCTCTGGGGAAAGCACTTGCTTCGGTGAGGAAATATTGACTTTGGACTCCACATGTACCATTGTAGGAGGGGTGAACTTTAATCAGAAGTGGACATTTGGAATTTCAGAAGATGAATGGCAAATAGCTTTGATTTTGGGAAAATGCTAGCTTTCTTGCATAATAAATCATTGGAAAATCTGAGGAGAGAGCTCCGAAGCATCTATTGTGTAGAAAGTCTGTTCCGTCTTGTCTTCTCAGCATTGTGCTAAGCAGTATTCAGTGGTGGATCTGTGGATAGTCATGGGGCCTTTAGGTTCACAAGTGTTCTATCTTGATTTCTTATTTCTCTCTGAAGTAACACGGGTGTTCATTGACCAGCTAAGCTTCGCTTTACAAAAGGCCTTATAAAACACTTTGGAAAAGG
>PVKH010003778.1:0-24373 GCA_004027955.1 Chaetophractus vellerosus
ATTAACACTCTTGCTTTGTATTTCCTACTTACTTTCCTGACTACAGGAAGTACACAGGAATTTGTTCTGGGTTTTATGAGCCCTCCTTTCTTCTTTTGTTCTTCCAGTCCACCTTGTACTCTCATCTTCTCTTCTTACCCCACTTCTGCAGCTAGTGTAGTGGTCTCTCTCAGCATGTCCTGCTACCTGAGCTGGGAAGAAATGCAGCAGGAGTTGGTAGCCATGCGTGGACATGGCCATGATTTGGGCTGAGTCGGCTGTAACTTTTGCTTCTGCTCAGTTTGCGTCCTTCCAGGTCAGCAGATGCTGGTTATGACAGGGCTTCTCTGTGTGTGCTGTGTTTAGATAGAAGAGCTAGATAAGGGGCTGAGATGGGTGAGTATCATCGTTCAGATCGGTGGGTAGGTAGTCATTGATTTGGTGTATACCTTTCATTATGTACATGTAAAGTACTGATATTTCGAACAGTTTTTTAGAAAACAGATTTTACAACTACAGGTTTGTCTGTTGGCTCTTTATTTTAGATATGAGATCTGTCACAGATATTTTTTGCCACATGATGCCTTTCTATAGCTATGACATCCCTCACACTTGCGGACCTGATCCTAAAATATGCTGCCAGTTTGACTTTAAACGGCTTCCTGGAGGCAGAGTTGCTTGTCCCTGGGGACTCCGCCCAGAAGCAATATATGCTGGAAATGTCAAAAACCGGTAAGAAAATGTGTTTCATAAGACAATATCTTGAACAAAGTAGCTACTCAACTGCTAGTTGCTGAAGGATTGAATACATGAGCTGTAGTATCCAAGGTAGTCATTCAAACAAGATTTAAACATAGCAGAGCTGTGACTGTACCTCTTATGTGTTATAATTTAATGGAAAGTCAACAATAGTAGATCAATATACAATGGATAACCTATAATACACTATTATTACCATCTCCATTGCCCTCATTATAAAAGCCATCTGCTGTGTTTGATTGACTTCGTATACTTTCATCGATAATAAAAATGAAATTCCCTAGTGTAAAAATTAGTTAGAAAAGCAACTCAACTGCAAAAACACATTTATTGAAATGGAACTCATGAAGAATGTGATTATCTGTTCCCCTAATTAGTTTCAGTAATAGCGAATGCTGCCCAGCTCTGATGAATACACATCTTTGCATCTTTCAGATGTTTTTGGCTTAGAGAAAACTTTAATTAAGAATATTTATATTTCAAGAATATTTAAATAAAAATCAAAGAATGAATCGTTTTTTAGGAAGGAAATTGTGCTAATGATGGAAACATCTCATTAAACCAAGTTACCTATAGTTCCCTATTTGGTTGCTTTTAATTTCTTCACTTAAAAATTAGCATTGTAGAATGCATTAAAACGTTGTGTTAAAATATACAAACACCAATCTCTGCTATAAAAATGAAAATAAAGGTTTTTTTCAAATCTGTTTTTTTTTTAATTGCTTTAAAAAAAATTATGTGCCTGTGTTGGAAGGTGAGAGAGGATCTCTTTGTCTTGAATGAATCCTTGTGGTCATGAAAATATTCCAGTGTGAATGTCTCCCAATGGCAGTTACAAAAGCATCTCAGCAAGGCAGCTTTCTTGATGCTCTTTTATCAAAATCTGACTTTCACAGTTGTTTTGAAAAACTCTGCCCCAGGTTAGGGAGCAACCTGGTTCCATTTTCTGGTACTGACACTGTTGAGAGCCAGTGAGACACACTGAATGGCTTGTTTTCTTGGGTTACTAAGAGTTGCTAGTGAGGCATAAGATAATCAGCCAGTATTTTGCGTGGCAGAAGGTATAGGGAAAAGAAAGGGGAAGCATCTTGCCTGTACAGTTGGGAAAACAGCTGTTTGTCATGGAAACAAGTATTTATTTACACTACTTCTCTTGGCCCAGATGGTCAGGGGTGGGGAACTTCTTCAAGGTTAGCCAAGTGTTTCAAATGGAGAGTCTCAGTGCAGCCTGAGGTAATGTGAGGTCCCTCTTTCTCTTTGTTGGCTACTGCTGAGAGTGCCTGTTGTAGGCACATTGTTGGGAAGAAAGACATTTTATATTGTCCTTTTGTTCCATCATCTAACTCTTTCAAGATTGTCCCCAAGAAACATACCTTGTGCACAGTCAGCTCCTGTGATTCTGAAAGTGGTTTCCAGGTACCTGGGGACACATGGATGAATGAGTCTTTATAATACTTACGTAGATATAAAAAAAAGCCAAAAACATATTACAGTATAGAAATCTTTACTAATTACGTCACATCCAGATCTCACTTCCTTTTTTGACCTACTGATGAATGGAGACCAAATACATCCAATCCAGCTCAGCTGTAACTTTTAACTTTTCAACACCCTAAAGAAAATGAGGCATAACTCTAATATGCAGGTGACATTCTCTGATATGTCCAGTTCAGCAGGTTCTTCTGCTTTGCAAATTAAAAAACATCATCCTTCATCAAGTTTATATGTATTTTAAGTTGGCTTCTTCCATTGAATTTCAGTTGATTTATTTTTCAGAAAAAAAATTTTTTTTCTTGGTTTTAGTTAAGTTGAAATTTCTTATCTGGTAGAATAAGTGAGGAGGAGATTACAGCTGCATATCTTCAAATATGATGTTGGCCAATGCATTTGTCATTAGTTCACCATATATTTAGTGTCTGTCTACTATGCCAGGTGGCGTAGATTATTTACTTGGCTTTCCTAATGCTGACACTTTCTGGGCAGGAGCTTGCAAGTTAGAGTGGATGCCAAAGTAAAAAGGCGTGCCATTAATGTTTGTGACTTCTTTCTTCAATGTGGGTTTTACACATAAGCACGTAAGATATAGTATTATCTAGTAGTAAACCTAGGGTTGTATTTAAATTACCACATATCTTTTTATGCTGGCTGCTTAGAGGATCAGGTTGAATGCTCAATCATAGTATATCTTAATTTTGTGGGTTACATCATAGTTTTTTTCTCGTTTCTTTTGGTTTTATTTCACTTTGTATGTGGTTAATCTCATTGTATATGCGTTGTTTTTGTTGTTTACAAATGTGGGATATAATTACTAGTAAAAATTAAGTTTTCTACTAAATGCTAACCTCAGAAAACTAAGCATTATATGCTATATAAGAGCATTATGGTTATATTTTACTCACCATTAAACTTAACAATAATTTAATATTTGCAAAGGAATTTCAGAGACTATCAATTTAAAAAGACCATAGGAGATTCTAATTTCAGTTAAGTGTTTTTTGTAATTTCTCTGAGATGTCTCTTTCCATCATTGATTTTCTTTGAGATCTGTTCATAAGTTTTAATATGGTGGATTTTCTTTAATATAGTGGAATTTATTTCTGGGTAACTTTTGAAGTAAAATTTGGAGTAAAAAGCATATTTGCTACTTATCACTAATTTCTTTGGCATTATAAACATTGTGAACGTCTCTGGGTTCATATGCTTGTCACATTTCATTTTCACAAGTCCTTCCATCTAGAGCATTTGTATTCACAGACTTCCTCAAATTGTGCTCCATTTCAGCATTTCCCAAAGGGTATTCTGCAGAGATAAGACTATGAAATATAAAAGCTCTTCCACATAGCAGCACATTGTATTTAGCTGGCCTTTTAGCTCATGGGTTACAGCTCAGGGAAGTGGAAACCAAAATAGTTAATTCAATGCCTCAGCCTTATCTGGTGATCAGTATTAAGAAGGACGCTGTGACAAATACTCAGTTGATTGTTGGCAGGTATTAAGTAAAGAGAAAATATGGGTCTGTAGGATGTTATAGCTTAACATATTTATTCCTTTTGGTTTTGTTTAAAATATACTTTCTTTTTACTGGTTTTAATTGGCCATTTTAAATTAAATGGGAAAAAGAAATATTAAGACAAAGTAAACTTCAGCTTTCCTATAGATTACAAATCCTTGTTCACTTCTTGGGCTAACTTATATTAAAATATGGTCTATTAATCTGGGGTCTGAGCTCTGTATCTGGCCTTTCAGGAGTCACTGATGCCCTCAGTAAGCCAAATTGGTATATGACTATTTTCTCTAAGGATGACCTATTGGAAAATCTGAGTATTCTCTTTTGATAAGGATTTATGAATATTTTAACTGAATAATGAAAATTAGTATGGTAGTTAAAAACCTACCATACATAGCTAAATAAACAGTAATTTCCTTTAATATATAATACTTTTAAATTTAGATATTTCCTTCTCAATGATTTGCCCCACTGTCCTTTTCTTATAGATTCATGTTTTCCCTTTTTTTCTGTAGGGCTGAGATGCTTCTAGATCAGTACCGAAAGAAGTCAAAACTCTTCCGTACTAAAGTTCTCCTGGCCCCACTAGGAGATGATTTCCGCTACTGTGAACGCATAGAGTGGGATCAACAGTTCAAGAATTATCAACTACTTTTTAATTATATGAATTCTAATCCTCAGTTAAATGTTAAGGTAATAATAAAATATTTATGATTTCATATTTGAAGTGAGCCTTCCTTATTAAATGATGCTAAAACACAATATTCCTAGTTTCTTTGTTCTGCTTTCCAATATTTTTTAGAATATGTAGTTCTTATGTAAAATTATAATTCATTAAGAGGAAAATTATCTTGTACTATAGCTCCATTTCTAAAATTTTCCCTTTCCTACCACTTCTTGAAGGTTAAAGAGGCATTGAAAATATATACTGGGTTATGATTTTCATTTTTCAGTGATGTCCTGTTTTCCCACCAGCATTGAAAGTTTATTATTTTTATTTGACAATTGCAGTCTTGTGATTTAGTAGTGTGACTGGCAGATGTAGATGAACATGTCATGGATTCTGCAAACAAATGTCTTATGTCCATAGAATACATTAGCGTTTTTGTTTTTTTTTTTTTAGGTAAGTGAGACTTCTAAAATTAATCATTTGCCTGTGTTTCTTATCCATTTTTTACTTTTTCACCTTTTTTTTGGAAAATTTAAAGCATGCTGATAACCCAGAAAACTCCCCTCCTCCCATGTCTATAGCTCAGCTATATAATCATCAACTCAAGGCCACACTTGTTTCAGGTATTCCCCTCTGCTATCTCACCCCTCCCCCTGGGATTATTTTGGAGTAAATCCCAAAGGTCATATAGTTACAGCTATAACTATTTCAGTATGTGTTTATAAATAAGGATTCTGTTTAAAAATATAATCATAATGCTATTATCACATCTAAAAATTTAATGGTAATTCTTTCCTATCACATATCAAGTTAAATTCTAATTTTCCTGATCATCTCATAAAAGCATTTTTTGACAGATGGTTTGTTAGACTCAGGATTCAAACAAGAATCATATATTGCATTTGTGCAATGAGTCTTTCAAAGCATTTTTTAAAAAATGTATCTTACAGACCCTATATGAGAAAATCAGTTACCCAGTGTTTTTTTTTTTATAGTCATTTTTAATCGGTAAGACAGTGGAAGATCTGTGAAATTATTGTAGAAAGGACATAATATTACCTTGTAGGAAATTGGAAAGCTGATGATGGACAACATTTTATTCAATGAGATTTCAAATTTGTTAAATGAACTTAAACATTAAATAGATAAATAAACTTAAATAAAATATCAAGTGTATCTAAGATATTTACAATCAAATTTCTACCAGGTTATGAACTCTAAACATAGGGACTATGTGTAAATCATCTCTGGGTTCTCAAAGATGAATATTACACCTGAAAATTCTGAAGAATTAAATACTGATTTTGGTATTTTACCTATTTCCTCTTTTTAGGCCTACCAGGAAAATTTTAATTGATTACATTGAAGTATAATGTATATAAGAGAAGTACACTAATCCCAAGTCTACATATTTTTTCAAGTTTAAAAACCCCCATATAACCCCATCCATATTAAGATGTAGAAGATTTATAACACTCCCAAAAGTACCCCTCAGATGCCCTCCTTGTTGTTACTAACCTCTGCAAAACTAATCACTATTTTCAGTTCTTTCACCATGATTAGTGTTACCTGTTTTCGAATGTTATATGAAAGTCAACATAAAGTTTGTGTACTTTTGTGTCTGGCTTTTTTCGTTCCACATTATGTTGCAGGATTCATCCATGTTGTTGTGTGTGGCAATATTTCCTTCGTTTTTAGTGCAGTATAGTATCTACAGCACTCGTATAAATAAGCCAAAATGTATCCATTCTACTGTTGATGCACATTTGGGTTGTTTCCAGTTTTTTCTTTTGGCAATAAAGCTGCATTTTTATACATTTTTAGGTGTATGTGTATATGAGTTTATGTGGGTATAAAATGAGATGGAATTTTTTGGTTATAGGGTATGCACATGGTTCAGCTTTAGTAGATACTACCAAAGAGTATATCAATTAAAATGCCCCAGGTGCATTGTATGAGAGTTCCAGTTGCTCCATACCCTTATTCAGACTATGTAGTGTTGGGTTTTAGTCCTAGCTGCCCCCCCTCCCCCATTTTTATCCATTCTGATATATGTGGTGGTTTTATTTTGTATTTCTCTGGTGATAGTGAGTTTTATTGTCATTTAAGTGTCTTCCTTTGTGAAGTGCTGTTTATTATATTGGTTTGTCTGTCTTTTTCTTACTTTTGTGGTTTTTTTAATATATTTCGGATTGAGTCTTTTTTCAGAAATAGGTTATAAAAATATTGCCTCACAGATTGTGGCTTGCCTTTTCACTGTCAATGCTGTCTCGATGAACAGAAATTCTTAATTTTTATTAAATCTAATATATAGATCTTTTCCTTTATGGTTTAGTCCTGTTTAATAAATTTTTGTTTATCCTAAGGTCATGAAGATATACTTCTTATGACAATATGCTCTGTAGAAGCTTTATTGTTTTACTGTCAACATTTATGTTGGAATTGATTTTTGTCAATTGTGTGAGGGTAGGAATCACGATACTTTTTTGCCCATAGAGATATCTAGCACCATTTACTGAAAAGTTCATAGTTTTCCCACTGTACTGCAGCCCCAACATATTTATAAATCATAAGATTACATTTGGGTCAATGTCTAGACTTTATTTAATTTTATTGATCTGTTTGACTATCCTCATAACAATATCACACTGTCTTAATTACTACAGCCTTATAATAGGTCTTAATATCTGATAGTATAAATCTTCCTGTTTTGTTCTTCTCTTGAAGATTGTATTGGCTATTCCTGGTCCTTTGTTCTTTATAGGTTTAGAATCAAATTGCTAATTTATACCAAAAAAAAAAGTAGAAAAAGACTGTTGGGATTTTGATTAGATTGGCATTGAATCTGTGGACCAATTTGAGTAGAATTACTATATTTAGAAATAGTGGGACATCTAATCCATGACCGTGGTATATCCTCTTTATAATATTATAGTTGACTTTTGCATTTTAAATTTGTATCTATTAACCTTTTTAAGTTTGCTTATTAATATTAGTAATTTATTTGTGGATTCTTTTGGATTTTCTGTGTATGAATAATGGCATATTTATGTCTTCCTTTCCAAAGCTTTAAACCTTCAATTCATTTTCTTTTTCTGTGCAATGGCTGGATCATCCGGTATAATGTTGAATGCAAGCAGTAAGGGTGGAAATGCTTTGATAAGAGGGAAAACATTCAGTATTTCATTATCAGTCATGATGTTTGCTGTAGGATTTTATACATTTTTTAAATCAGATTAAGAAGTTTTTCTTGTATTTTCCTAGTTTGTAGAGACGTGGTTTTTGTTTTTTGTGGGCTTTTTTTTGACCAGGTGCTGAATTTTATCAAGTGCTTCTACTGAATCTGTTGAGATGATTATATGACTGTTTTCCTTTATTCTGGTAATGTAGTGAATTGTGTTGTTAAATTTTAGAATGTTAAACCAACCTTGAATTCCTGGAAGAAACCCAGTTTGGTTGTGATGCAAAATACTTTTTGTGTATTGCTAGATTTGACTTCCTAATGTCTTATTTAGAAATTTTGCGTCTATGTTTAAAAGAGAGATTGCTTTACTAGTTTCCTTTCTTGTAATATCCTTGTCAAGTTTTGATTAAAAGGCTATGTTGATTTTTAAATTTAATTTCTAGCTTAGTTCAACTGCATTCTGAAATCATAGTCTATATTATTGGAATCCCTTGACATTTGTTGGCTTTCTTCATGGTTCCATATATGGTTAGTTTTCCTCCCTTTGTTATTGGTCATTTAGTCTTAATATCTGAGAGTTTTTTTACTGAATGTCTTTTGTATAAAAACTTTTATATGCTCTGGGTGATGTTATCTTCCTCCAGAACATGTTTTATTTTCTTCTGGTAGACAGTTACATTAGGGACACATCAACTAAATGCAGTAGGAAATGAACTGATTTGCACCTGGAGCCTGGGTTTCAGTCTTTATAAGACCTCGTGTGTTTCCCATACAGACTGTAAAAAGTCCCATGTAAAAGTCTGGGTTGTTTAGCAGCATCCTTTCTATTTTGCAGTCCCAGGATTCAAATTTTGTTGTCTTAACACCACGATGACCAATATATGTGTTTATTAGCTTTTAGACTCGAAGCAGTAGCATCCTGATTATCTTCTTAGATACTTGCCTTGTTCAGGTCAACAACTGGCAAATGACTTGAAGGGAAAATAGCACATAAATATCTTATTTACTTTTCTGCACTTTCTTTTTATTTTCCCTCCCAGGATCATGACACTTCAAGTTATGGGTACCTTAGTAGCTCTGATTTCCAGTTTTTGTCTCCTCTGCACCTTTAGGCTGTCAGTAGCTCCAGGGCCCCACTTTCTATTAGGTCTTTAACTCCTTGAGCAATGATTGGACAAATGCCCTAAGGTAAAATTGGTTAAGTATAGGGCCTCCCTCACCTTCAGGCACATCCTTTCTCTCCAGAAGTTTTGTCCCTCCGGTCTTGAATACTTTGGTTGCCCTTTGATACCTTCAAACAGATTTGGACATTTGATTTGGTAAAGTTACTCTGTCAAAGCTAGAAACAAATGTTTCTAGCTCTTTTTATTAAAGAAAAATATTAAAAACAATTAAGTTTAGATGGTTAAGAAATTAGCATTGGACTAGTCAAGTAAACCTGTTTGCCTTTGATCTTTACACATTTAACAATTTGCTAATTGTTTGTTATGAGTTTTTCTGATAGAGGTATCTTATTTTTAATGCAAAAGCCTTAAATGACATTTAAACATTTGAATTTAAATGTTTATTATTAAATATTTAAATATTATTAAGTAAAAAACATTTAAATATGTTTTTGTGGTTATTCTTTATGCTTCTTTATGCTGCCGGGAGATTTTTATAGAAAAATTTACTTTAAATAATTTCTTTTGAAACTAGTTAAAGTAATATTTTCTAGTTCTTAAAGACTGAATTAAGTTTATAAGGCAGACTACTAGAACATTTATTTAAACTTTGCTAAGGGAAATTGCCAAGAAGGAAGTATTTTTATTCAGTTAATACCAAGATTTAATTGAAATATTTTAAAGGATAAACTCAATTGTTAATATTAAGTCTGTATGATGTCATAGATTAGTATTGTTTTCAAATGAAAGGAATTTTTTGTTATCTAATTGAAATCCTTTATTATGTAGGTGAGGAAAGTGAGACTCAGAGATATTTACGTCATTGAATATTGTGTCACTCTGGTGTATACCTTCCTGAGGTCATCTGTACCTGCTGGTACAAAATAAATTTCCTTCTTTTTTTGTAGGGCTACATATGTACAATTGCATTCCTAGTAACGGTATTGAATGAGTAATACTACTTAAATATCAGCTAACGTAATATTAATATTTATCTAACATAAGTACTGAGTGCTTATTATTTGCTGTTAACTTTTTTAAGGTGCTTTAATTTACTTTAACTTACTCAATTTTCTGAACATTTTCTGGTAGGTACTATAATTATCCCCATTGTAGATGAGGAAATGGAAACACAAACAGAATAACTGGTCCAAGATCACACTGTGATGAAACAAAGATAGATAATATAGTTTAAAATTGCTTTTCTTTAATATAAACATAACATTCAGAAATAATCATCTATCTTGTTACAAAATCATTGTAGCATATATTAGGTTACAACTTGTATTCCCCTTACTATCATTGTTATAATTCTTTCCTTTTGAAACTTTGCCTTTGCAGTAAAGAAGGAACAGCTAAAACTTACAGCTTTTTTTGCCAGCTATGGTTCTAAGTACTTAGAGTCACGTAGTAAGTACTTTACTTAGAACCTTAATAACTATAATTTACAGTTGTGGAAACTGAGGCATATAGACATTATGAAACATGCTCAGAACCACATGTCAAATATGTTGTAGGGATAGGATTCAAGCCCATACCATCTGGATTCAGATCCTTTGCTCTTAACCACTATGCTAGGGTACTACTATTTTGAACTATTCATAGTTATTATTCTCCTATATTGAATCAAAATGGCTTTCAGTATCTTAGTGTGTGTATATGTATAAGATAGGAAACAAAACTATAAATAGCATCTTATTATTAAAAGTAACTCATGTCCCTGTTGAATTATCTGTTTACTGGGTTTTAATATCTATTTACAGGATCTGGTATGATTTTTTTCCCTTTGATTTACAGAGTAGTTTGTACTCAAAAATAGACTTATGTACTAGTAATTTAAATCATTAGTCTAAAAAGCCTTTTTATTTGCACAATCAACCTTGTAATTCTTATCAGCCTTTGTGTTTTATTTCTACTCCGTGTACTTACTCGTAGAGAAGGTCCTTTTTTTTTCCCTTTTGATCACCTAGTTCCTTTGTAGCCCTTGTATTCTTTCCTCCTTTACAAGAACCCAAACTAGGAGGAAGGGGGGAATGGGATGTGTAAATGACATGGTACATGGACATACTTTATTTTTATGGCTAAAAAACAGTTCTTTGAACTTTGGGACATTTTGTCCACAATATGTGTCTTTTGCTGCTGCCCCCTTTCATCCATCTTTGGATGACTCCATGCCCAGATCCTTGCACATTTTGAAATTCTAGTGATAGGTAAATACATTTCATAGCCAAACATTTGTAGGTCTAAATAGTTTTTCTTATAATTGCTTACTTAGGTATACAGGTTTTTCCTTTAATTAAATTGGGACTTAATACAAGTAAAAGAAAGTCACTAGGGGGCCAGCTGTAGCCCAGCACATAGGGCACTGGTTCACCACATGGGAGGCCCCAGGTTTGGTTCCGGGGCCTCTCCGAGCGGGCAGATGGCCTTGAGAGGGCAAGCTGCCATGGGCAGGGCAAAAAGCCGCCACGGGCTGGGCAAAAAGCCACCACGGGCAGGGCAAAACCGCCACGGGCAGGGCAGGTCGCCCGCGAACAGAGCAGAGTCACCAGCGAGTGGGGCAAGCCGCCTGCGCGGTGAGCTGACTCGGTGCATTGCCACAATGGGGGGAGACAAAAGCAGACACAGAAGAACGCAAAAAAAAAAAAAAAAATGAACACAGCAAGAACAAGCAGAAAGAAAGAAAGTCACTATTTTCCCCCGTGTTTCTGATTTTTATAAAATCTGGGCTATATATTCAACTTAACTTGGAAGGACAAGTTATGGTAGAGATGAATTTTAGGTAGAGATGAATAATTGATATATAACTTTTTTTAAAAATAGATACAGTTTGGAACTTTATCAGATTATTTTGATGCACTGGATAAAGCAAATGCAGCAAGTAGACAGACGGGTCAATCACAGTTCCCTGTTCTAAGTGGAGATTTCTTCACTTACGCTGACCGAGATGATCATTACTGGAGTGGCTACTTTACATCGAGACCCTTTTACAAACGGATGGATAGACTCATGGAATCACATTTAAGGTACATTTGCCTTTAGAAAGCTAAATTTTATGTTATCGCATTTTTGTAGAGGCTTGTCTAATATACAGCGTTTTGCAGTGTTATGTGTTTAAGTAATTGTGAATGTTTAAAGCAATCAGAGATATTTCTCTAAAGTATGTTCAAATTATTACATGGGTTTTTGTTCTGGAAGGAAAAGCAGATCATCAAATTGATTTTCTGGGATTTGTGTTCTATGTTTTATGTATTTCTAATTAATTATCTGTATTGTTCACACACCGTAACAGTATTCAGTCACATAATCATGTGTGTCTTCGGGTCAGTAATCTGGCAAGCTTAATTGTTGGAAGTATAATACAGGCAAGGACCAAAAGTAGCAGCAAACTATGGGCCTCAAAGTACGTACTCCAAAACTACTATAATGTTTTCATGGGAGAACTTTAGAGGCTCCATCTCAGTTCTTATTTATTTCATTTCATAAAACATTTCTGTACGTATGAGTTCTTTGCTTAGAAGAATAAAATTTGAAAGAGATAAGAACTGATGGAGCACACACAGTGCTTGGTTTAAAAGTAAACTGACATGGAGAAGACAGAAAATTCAATAGACAACATAAAAACACTCTAAACCAACATTGTCCTGTAGAAATTTTAATTACTGTCCAACAGAATTTTTGCAGTGATAGAAATATACTTTTTCTGTACTGTCCAGTATGGTAGCTACTAACGCTACATGTGACTTTTGAGCACTTGAAATGTGGCTAGTGGGACTGATGAATTGCTTTTTGAATTTCATTTAATTTTAATTAATTTAAATGTAAATAGCCACATTGGAGGGTACAGTTCTAAGGAACTGAGTATTACTGCTTTTTAGTAAAGATAAACCACCCCAGGGGGGCTCTCAAGGCCTTTTCTATGTGTGTATTGTTTTCACTGAATCTCAGTATTAAAACAAAAGATCACATCTACTTCCATCTGTGTCCTAATGGAAACTGAGTACATTTTTGAAAGGCTTTATAAAATTATTAATTTCTTCAAGAGTTGCGCTTTGGTATAGTAATATGTGTTTTTATTATTATTTTATTATTATTGCTGTTATCACTGTTTCAAAAGCCTAACCTTTTACTATTGTTTGGGATGTTTACAGATATGCCAGGTAAATACATATTTTTACAGTAAAATAGAAATATTTATGTACTTTGGATGTTTATGCACACTAATATAATATCAACTATTTATCTCTTAAGTTATTCTAAACTTTCTATTATAAGATGCAGCATGTAACCTTTACTCTGGATTTTAATTCCATGAGTTTGCTCATTGTCATTAGTTCATATTCGTGAGTGCTATTGCATTAGTGATTTATAAGTGTTGATGGTTTTTAGTGGCAAAGAGTCATAAAGATTTTGATTCAGTCTTCATTTGTTGAACATACCTAAACTGAAGTAGTTATTGCTACTAATATATATTTGGAAAGCTTGGCTGCTTTGTGACAAAATAGAACAAAATAAAATAATCATACATTTCAAAATATAAATTTGCTTGAAATTAAGTTTATTGTTTGATCATAGTGATAATCATTCTCATGCTCTTTGTACAAAAATGTGGATAAAATTTTAAAAGTTTAAGCAAAAAAAAACCCTTAAAATTCATTTTATATTCACTTTAAAATTCACTGAAATCAACTTTTTAACATTTTAAACATATTTGCACGTGTTGTATATAAATGCTCATTTCAAAACCAGGAAAATTTGCTGTGGATAGCTAACAGCAACCATACACACAATGTACTTATTCTAATTTAGTGATTCTCATGCTGTGATTTTCGGAAGTGTTGGAATTTAAAAGTGGAGGTTATTTGGATTCATTAGTTTTTACACACACACATGGTACTTCCAATCTCTCCTCTTTCCTGGTACTGTGATACATTTTCACACTTACTCTCCATCATCCTTACCATGTTTGGCATATAGACCCTTCTTCGTCTTTTCACTCCATCAAGCCCTGTCTCCTTTGAAAGAACTTTTTAGACACCTACTCGAACCATATCCTCTGTAAAAACTGTAAGATGGAAACCATAAATCCTCATAGCATGCTCAAAATCTATCCTTAACACTAAACTGCTGTTTTTCCTCCTTTAAAATAAATGAGAAAAAGACAATGTGTGTTTCCTCATTTTTTAGTTTACATTGTTAAATTCTTTATAGATGTTGCATGTTATCATTCAACACTCAAAACTAACCTAGTCACTGAGCTCTTGAGGCATTGTTTCCTGCCTCTACTTTTGGTTTGTCATTCATATAACCATGCATTTCCTCACTGACACTTCTCTTAATATTCACATGTGGGCGTAATGGCTGGCTTGGTACATGTCTGCACTGTTCATGGAGAGAAGAAAGGACATGGAGATTTATCCAGTTCTCACTGCTGTGTTCAGATATTTTTTCACTGTGTGGTACATAAATAAACCTTTCTTACTGCCAACTGGTGTTGGCCTCTCTCCAGCATCATCTATAGCAGGGGCCACCAATCTCAGCTGGACATGGTGTTCTTGAGGATGGACAGTTTAGATATATTAGATGTAGGCCTTGGTGGTTTTATTGAAATGTTTATCATCAGTGTCTTTCTCACAGATCGTACCAAAATTGTGGTTTGAAAAAGAAACTCATTTTAAAAGGCACCATGCCACAAATTTAGGTAATAAACTGTCTTGAAATAAAAATTAATGACTGTTTTATGCAATTAGGGCTGCTGAAATTCTTTACTATTTCGCCCTGAAACAAGTTCAGAAATACAAGATCAGTAAACTCCTTTTATCATCGCATTATGAGGCACTGACAGAAGCCAGAAGAAATCTGGGACTGTTTCAACACCATGATGCTATCACAGGAACTGCAAAAGATTGGGTAGTGGTGGATTATGGTACCAGGTAATGGAATTATTGAAAAGTGATCTTAATAAAAGAGATCTTTTTAAATACTGTATCTTAAGCTTATATCTTTTGATGAAGTTGTTAATGTATATCAGACCACATTTATAATGATATCCTTTATAAGTATTGCTATAGCAAAAAGCCACATTTTCAAAGCACTTTTCAAGTAATCGGTTGACAGAGTACTAGCTGTCCCAACTTTTTATTGCAGTGCACTTCTGGAAATGAAGTAGTAATACATTATTCTAAAGCTGATGCTTTTTTCTCGTAAGTACGGTGTGGTAATTGGGATTATCTTCTTGACCAAGGGTTTAGCATCAAATAAATCATAGTTATAATTCAGTGAAATAAAACGCCTCACTTCACTCTATACCAGCCTAATCTCATTCTATTTCACATTCCGTTGTTCTTGGATACCTCATTTTTTTAGAGGGACATTGACACAAAATAATAAGCCAAGAAGCTTAGCCAGGAAGAAGGACCTGGAAACATTGTTATGTGAGGATGATATAAGGAATGAGGAATGAAAAGGATGGCCTAGGTTTTGATAGTAAAGCTGTCTTTAGTTCTTTGAAGGACTGGTGAATCTGGGAGTAGAAGTTTAGTTTTTTTCATATTGCAAGATTTGAGTTTAGGCTTTGACTCAAAATAGGCGAGAACTTTGAAACGATGCTTTAATAATGGAAAGGCTTACCTTTTAACCACTTATGTTAAAAGAGAGCTTCATTATCATGCCAGAGTTTGAGTGTCCGTTAGTTAGGAATGGCTCAGAGGGCCCTCCTATGCTGGGAAGGAGTCTTTTGTTTCACTACAGTTGATTTCTTCCAGCCTTTTATTTCCCGTCCATCAACAATGGTATGCTTTGAATATTTTAAAATCTTTAAAAATATGCTGCAAATTTCTTATGGTATAGACTTATATAGTGAATTCTATAAATACTCCCTCATGTGAAAAGTATACATAGCACATATAGTCAACATTAGACAAATGATCTACAATTGTTATTACTAATTGCAATAAAAATTACTTAAATTTTTAGTTATATTTTGCTTGCCTTTCCAGAAGGTAGGGAAAGAAAGAGTCTCGAGATTTTGTTACTAAATTCTTAAAAAATATATTCAAGATAGCTTTGTGCAGTTTTCTGTGGTAAATATATTTGATATCCGTCTGTGAGGTTGAGCTGTGCTTAAAGTAGAGAATGCTCATTAGATGATAATGATTGGTGTTTGTCCCCATAGAAAGAATTTTTGAAAGTTCGGCCAGATCCTCTATTTCTCCTTTTCACCAACTCTGTATTTATTGAAAGTTTAAAAGTGTGGCTGCTTAGAATCAGACCAGAGGGGAGCACGTAAGAAGAAATGGAGGAGTCATGCCTACTAGCTCTCTTTCTTTGGCTGCCATGTTGAAAAGAGGTTTGGGTACAGGCCATGGAGTATTTGTCACAGAACATTTTCTGTCTGATGGACTTCCCAGAAGGCCTGCAGTTAGTTCCTCCATATGTTTTGTATTGCTATCAGCTTATAAAAACATTCTAGCAATAAAATTGTATCTTAGAGGGAAAAAAAATTCTCAAAATGTACTTGATGTTTGTAAATTTGCTTTGTGAGCACTTCTCACTTCATTGAAAAGTCACAAACAATTATCAAGTCATTAGTACAGACATCTTCTGTAGGAAATTTCAAAACACAAGTTAAAGCACTATAAACAGATACAGCTAGCATTGCAGCTCTCTAGTATTTGGCCTCTTGACTGCTCTTCATTCAGATACTGGTAGAAATGCCTTATTAACAGGTGTATGAGTTAGGGATTGCATTTGCCCAATAGTAATAACAACCTTAAACAGAATAAACCTTACCCTTTTTATCTTTATACTATTTGAAAGAAGTCTGCAGGTAGCAGGTTTAAGTGTGACATCTCCAAAATGTCATCAGGGGCCCAGGCCCCTTCTAGTTTTCTCCTTGAACCAACTTAGAGTCATGCTTTCAACAGTAGATGGAATCTTTATATACTTTTAAACTGAAGAGCAAGAAATGTCCTGGGGGAGTGTTGTGGCTCAAGTGGTTGAGTGCCTGCTTCCCACATGGGAGGTCCTGGGTTCAGTCCCCGGTGCCCCCTAGGAACAAAAAAAACAGGCAACAAGCAAACAAATGAAGAAGCCAACTCAGGGCCACTTATGTGGCTCAGTGGTTGAGTGCCAGCTTCCCACATTCAAGGTCTGGGGTTCAATCCTGGCCCCAGTACCTAAAACAACAACAACAGAACAACAGCCTGGCATATTTGGAAGTTAATTCTAATCATGACATGCAAAAATGAGTTAGAGTAGGACACTGTACTGGACGTTCAGTTTAAAAGCTGATAATGGGGAGTATCTGGAAGGGAAGAAGAAATGGCAATGAGATCATTTAGAGAAAGGTTTTAGAAATCTGCCAGCTCCTCTTAGAATTAAGATACTTGGGGGAAACTGAACAGAGGGTGGGGGTGAAGGACTTAACATGTAGATCAAACTACTGAATGACAGACATGATAATCTCCTTAAAACAACAGCAGTGACAGCAAACTAGAAAATTGTAATGTTTCCTGAACTGTGTTTCATATAAACAGGATGAATAGGATATTAGAAGCTCCGAGAAATCCCATATTGATGAAACATTTTGAAATATTTTAAATACCCAATTTTCCCCAAACTTATTTATCATGTTTTGTTTTGTTTTAAATAAAAACAACATTTTACATCCTGGTGATGTTCATCTCATTAGAAGAGTGCATATGTGCTGTTAGGATGCAAACACTTTTTTGCACATTTTTAGTTAGGACTCTTTAATACCCTTTAATATGTATAAGATTTTTATCTGGTGAAGAACATGACTTCTGCACGTTTGGAGTGCCTAATGAATAAAGATAGTTATGTAGTAAATAGAGGGAGACTTAGATTGAGGGACTTGTTTCCATAGCTGTATTCATTCATATGGCCTTTTAGTGTGGTAAGAACATTTATTTCCATTTAAGAAAACCCTTGAATAGACTGAGAAATTTTCCTGGATGATGGCATGAACTCAAATCCATAAGATTTTAGAACTAAAGTTACAGATTTACTGTGTAAACGTATTTAACTAGTAACTATTGATTACGATCATTTAAATCTTTGAAGAAAATCTTAATGCTCTACAAAAAGACGTCATTTCTAATTCATTTACAAGTTTCTTTTTGCAGGCCAACAAGACTGTCTTTTAGGCATAGATCCAAAGTTTCCATGTTGGAGAAAATAATATAATCACTCTGTAAACATAGTAGATTCATTCTGATAGTTGATTGAAAACATGATTAGCAAGATTTCTCCACAAATTTCTCAAGTATAAATTTACTTAGAGATGGCTGCTTTATAAAGCCTTAAAAAAAACCTGATTGGATTTGAATGAACTTGAGGCGAGTTCTTTTCCCATACGTAGTGCTTCAGAAATAGCTGTTAACATGTTTATATTCCAGAATTGATCTTGAATCAATTGATTCATAAACATCCATTGATTCTTCAGACATAAAATTGCAATTTGAATACACAGTTAATTTCACTGACCAAGAAAAGTAAGAAGGGTGAAGACAAATTTCATTATCTAGATCTGTTTTCTCTAATTCTCTTGTACAGGAATGTGAAATAATATAACAAAATATCTATTTGAATTTTGGGAGAATGGAGTGCATATGATTTGAATTTTCTTGTGAACTGAAAGTTAAATCTCATATCTTATTTCGTTATTGTTTCAACCCTTGTTGAAGATTTTTCTAAAGTAAAGTATCAAATTATTTTTTTCAATTAAATTGAATGCCTTAAAGCTATTGGTTTGATCATGCTGGATAGTCTTATTATTTGGTAGAATAATCATGGAATGTATAAGAAATTTTACTCAGGTCATTTGTTCCAGGTGTGTCCAGAAAAAATTCTATTTCTAATGGATTCTTATTAGTGATATTTTCGGATTAATCTTTTTTTCTGAATACTTAATTCTGGGGAAGAAAGAGCTAGTTCATTTTATGTTCATGATAGATTTCACTTTGTGAAGACAGGGTGTAGGTCCAGGCGGTTTGGCCATTATTAAAGAAACTGAAAATATGGTATGCAGATATTTGAATTATTTCTCAGACTAGTAAAATTTTTGGTTCACAGACTTTTTCATTCATTCATGAAATTGAAGACGATAATTGGAGATTCTGCACTTCTTCTTATTTTGAAGGACAAACCCATTTACAGCTATTACTCTTCTGGTTCCTTCCTAAAGATGGTTAGTTGATATCTTCTATATTCATCATAAAATGTATGATGTTTTTGTTCTTAGATATGTAAAAGGAAGTGAGAAGCAAAATGAAAAGAGATTGAAATATAATGATTAGTTTGCAAATTATTTGAAAGGTTTTGTATCATTTTATATGAATTACCTGTATGTCCCCGTTTCCTGTAAAAGTGTTTGTATTTGACTTATTCTTTGTATTTTGCTCAGGCTAATTGAAATGGAATTCTTCTTCTGACTAAATCTAAGCATAAAAAATAAAAGCAAAAACTTATTTTAAGATTAATGAAACATATAGCCTTTTAGAACACTATTAAGATGATATTGTAAGGCAGGCAGCTCAGCATGATAATTAGTTATTTTGCTTGGCTTTAATTAGAAGCCCCTTGTATTTGCATTGCCGTCAGTCCTTAATCTGTTCTTGCTAAACTTGAATTTGAATGATGTTAAATTGTCTTCTGGTTTCAGGCTGAATCCCTAGAGTGCTATGGGCAGTGCTGAGATATGTGTAACAATAGAGCAAGAGCAGTGATTGAGGAATTATGAAACAAGCTATTAGCCTCAGTCCCTGTACCTGATTGCCTGGGCCTTGAAAAAGTTACTTAGCATCTGAGAGCCTTCACTCATTTATGTGTAAAATGGGTTGATTATTTCTGCCTTTCCTTGTGTTGTTGGAGGATCAGATGAACTAATAAAACAGAAAGTTCTCTGAAAGTTATGTTATTCCTTCAATGTTTCATCTGCATCAAAGAAGAACAGCCGTTCAAATGGTTAATTGCCACCCATCTTTGCACTTACACTTAGCAAAATCAGATATTTTAATTTTGTAGAGTCTATAGTGATTGATAGGCTTTGGGATTTTGCCTGTAATTTTAATTTGCATGACTGAAGTCAGAGATAGAGTTTTAATATTTTCATATACTCATGCTTGTGATTAAGTCTGATTATACATTTTCATATTAAAGTAAATAATACATAGAATGGACATACATTTCTTAGGGATATGAAACATATGGTACAAAAGTAAGATAGTAAACCTTTTATAGAATTGTCTTTAGAATTCTGATTTATTTGGATCTCGTTAGAACTACTCATTACAGAATCTAGCCCCAGATTCTAGATTCTGGTCTTTACCAGTAATATATAAGGATTGTTCTTGAAGACAAAATACGCTCATACAAACACATACTAATGCACACAGAGAAAGGTTTTTTATTTTGAATTTTGATGGACTTTATGTAGCTGGAAAGAGGTGTTTTTGTTTTTGTTTTCCTCCTATTGTACTTTTCTTCAAGATGTTTGTAAGGTACTATTGCCTAACGAATTTTGAAACGTGAATTTTAAAAGTAAAATAAAAATTCTTATTCATTTTTTTTAGGATTTGGAACAAAAAACACAAGATTCTCTGCAACAAAAAAGTGTAATAAAGCTGAGTGAAAAGCCAAGGTAAATACCTAATTTCCTGTAAACTTTTACCACGTGCCTGGCCTGAGTTCTTGAGTTTTCATGGTTTTCTTCTCTAGCCAGCATATATTTCAGGGAAGTGTTTCATTTAATGAGCATTAATTTTTAAAAATTTCTGAAGAAATGGATTTTTCTCCCACCAGACTGAGCTTGAAAGCAATGCCTGTGTCATATTCAATGCTAATAGCTAGAGCATCATACTTTGTATATTGCTTGCTGAATAAACTATTAAAATAATTAACATTGCTCATAGGTATTTGGTATGGGATGGTAAACACGTAGCTTCATGATAAAAAAAAATTCCTTTATCATAATAATATGTTTGTTTTTAGATTATGTTCTTTGTTGAAAAACCTTTTATATTTAGTTATCGTGTTTTTATTAACCCCTGATTGTATTTTTTAAAAGAAAGATAATTAATATTAGATCATGGTTCCTACCATAAATTGTGCGTTAGTACTGTTATTGAGCTTGTCCAACTGCCTCATTTTAGCATTGTTGATTTATACTGAAGTAAATTGGAAAAGCGTTCAGTTGAACTAAAATCAGGGTATTTAATCGGTGATTACTTCCTACTTACAAAGAAGTGTTTTATGTTTTCATTGGCAATTCTTTAGTCATCAAGTCATCTGTTTGAATGACCAAATATCAATCAATTTTCATCTGTATACCCAGATATCCACTATATTTTTAAATATAACTTTGCTATCTTAAATTGAGAAGTTTAGTATCACCTCTTAAAAGTTGTAGCATGAAAGAATAAGTGTGGAAGAATAATTTATGATTTAAGTAGGTATACCTTATTAAAATTATTTAAAGATGGAATCATAGTATTATAGAATAAAAGCATTCACAGTTGCTGGAAAAGTTAGAATTTTGCTGTGGCATAAACTAAAGGCTTAGTTGTCTAAATTTAGTCAGTAACGAGGTTTAAGGCACGTACAGCTTACACCTGAGGACAAGAAGGTAAGTATTTTGTAGTAATCCTAAAGTGTCAGTAATATTGCTGAAGTCTTAAGACCTTTCAGATTGCTGGATCATAGGATGAAAGAAAAATCAATGATAAAATTACAAAATGCTGTGGTTTTATTTGTCTTGAAATAAGTAATGATTGATGCAGTGGTTTGATGCATATGCCCGTTCCTTAAATATCCTGTCTTGAATAAAACGTGGTGTCAGTAATTCATTCCTCTTATCTATGAACTGTTTAGTTTGCTTTTTTGATATCTACTATCAGTTCCCCTGTGGGTATGTGGTGGCGTGGGTGGGATGGAGTGAGCAGGTGGGATGGCGTGGGGCTCAGGCTGCAATTGGTCTAGAGCAGGGCTTCTTAACCTTTTTTGTTCACAGACCCCTTTGCCAGTCAGGTGAAAACCATGGACCCCTTCTCAGAATGTAGTGGCAGGTGGCTTTATGACACTCAGCTAGCAATGGGTCTACCAACCACTGTAATTTTGAAGTATGGCTGAGTGTAAGTGATTTTTTGAAATATGCAACAACTGTAATGTGATATGAAATGAGTACTACTGTAATTTGCATACATTCATAAGTGAAAGAAATGCTAGATTTCAGTTAGAGGTCAGAAAAAATAAAGATAGTAAGTTGATATTTTTTTTTCAGTTCAAGCTCACAGACCCCCCTGAACTCTTTCCACAGACCCCTTGGGGGTCCATGGACCCCTGGTTAAAATCCGCTGGTCTAGCCTTACTAATGCTAGAGGAAGGAAGTTAGGATGTGTAAATATATTTATTGGGGAGAAAAATGCTTTCCGGCCTTCATTTTGAGGAGTTGTAATTAGAGGAAAGCATAAGTGAAATTTTTGAGGCCCTTAATAAAAATTTCATTTAAATTTACTTTTAAGTGCTTTTAATTTTTAGCAAGTTACTGCATAATAAGGAATCCTAATCTCTTTCTTTTGGCCAGAAGAATAAGTCATTAACTTAAAAAGAAACCATTAACAATGTGTGAAACAAAGGAAAGTAATGTTTTCTGGGCTTGGGTGGTTGTAGAATATCAAACTGACACAAAAATCACTTAATTTCAGTAAGGCACTCCATACCTACATCATCATTTACTTGTGGAGTGGTTCTCCCTGGATGACTTCTCAGCACCTCTAACTTAATTTCCTCCAGTTTTCTCCCTACCTGCTTTCCTTTGAATAACTATCTTAATAGCATCATTCCCCTTTTAGTTGTCTATGTTCTGAACCCCCAGAGCCATGTTTGACTTCTACCTTTTCTTATTCCTTAAGTTTCATTAGTTGGAGAGTCTTTTGGATTTTACCTCTATCCATCTCTGCCCAGCCATCATTTGTGTTTTGCTTGCACTAGTCAATGGCTTCTTGCCCTCTTGTCTTTAATTTCTTTATGTCCCAACTCATTACATGTAGCTTCAAGAAGAATCTACCCAAAACACAGCTCTGAGAAAATTATTTCTTATATAAACATTCTTTAGAGATTTTGATTGCCTATGAGTGAAATCTAACCTGATAGTACTGTGTTTTAATAGTTGTGTTGTATAACAAACTACCCCAAAACTTAGTGCCTTAAAACATAGTTTATTGTATCTCTCATGGTTCTGTGGGTTGACTGGGATCAGCTGGGCAATTCTTGCTTGGGGTCTCTCATATCATTGCAATCAGTTGGAGACTGAGGCTCGCGTACCCTGAAGGTTTGTCTAGGCGCAGTGTCCAAGAGGGCTCCCTCACATGGCTAGAACTTGCTCCTGGCTGTTGGCTGAGAGCTTGCTTATTTGGGGCTGTTGACTGTCGGTGCCTATAAATGGATGCTCCAAATGACTGGGACTTCTCTTACCATGGTGACTGGTTCCAAGAGAGAGTGTCCCAAAAGTGAGAGTTCCAACAGGTCCAGGTGGAAACTGCAGGGTCTCTTAGGATCTGGCCTTGGAAGCTCTAGATCATTTCCACTACATTCTATTGGTCAAGCAAGCCACTAAGGCTTCTCCTTCCCATTGTATCCTAGCCAAAATTGAAAGAAAGCAGAATTAGCCACCATTTCTTGATATGAGTAGCATATACAGGAAGCAAAGGGGATGATGTCAGTCATCTTTGGGGACTCCCACTGTTTACTCACTGGTCACCATAGTTCACTTACCTCCCATGTGCAAAATTAATATCACCCTCCTCCCAAGATGACCAAAGTCTCATCCTGTTATGGTATTGGCTCACAAATATCATCTAAATCAAATCCAAAATGGCTCACCCATATGGCTGGCAGTTAATGCTGGCGTATTTCTGTCAGTTTGTTTATTTGAAGTTAATTCCCACTGGATTGTAAGCTCCTTGAGGGTAGGAACTATTTCTTTCATTTCTTTCCACCTGCATGCCTCGCCAACATACTTAGAATTCCATAAAGATTTGTTGAAATGAATTAATTGTAGGATTACAAGAATACTAAGCTTTAGATACAAGATATGCATAGAGCATGGTTCACATTCTGTGTGGTAATATGGTATCCTGGCATATATTCTCTCGAGATGAAAGTTCTTACATCTTGCATTTGGAGGTTGGATGCCAGAGTACTCCCTAATAAAGGAAATAATACTACCAAGAATAATAAATTAAAAATACCTTAAAAGAGCCTTGAATTTTCTCAGTGTCTGGATAAGTGCTCATTTGAGACTTTAGAGTTTCATGCCAGGAGACCTGAAAAATTTTAGGTTGCACCTGATATCATTGCATTCTTATGGAATTAATTTGGTTGAGGTTTTATTTGGGGGAGGGGGACTCTTCAAAATGAGTGGGTATAAAAGATATTCCCAAATATTTGAATGAGTTGATCTTATCAGACAGGATCTTACATATGGAATTTTTTTTATTGACATAGAGTAGTCCTTTTAATATTGGTGATGCTAAATACCTCTTTGCTATAATTACAGTTTCTAATACCATAGTCAGATTCAAGGCTTTAGT
>PVKH010003779.1:8784-24470 GCA_004027955.1 Chaetophractus vellerosus
CTTTTAGAACTGAATTTATTGCTTACATATCAAGACCACAATATTGAAATGAGAAACAGAATAACAGGAAAATTATATGCCAAAAGCTGTGTAATAAACCCCTTCAAGCAAGATCATTAAATACTGTGCACATTTTAGAAGTTTTGGAAACAAGAATGACAAAACCCTGTGCCTCTTGCCACAGAAAATTTACATATCTGAAGAGCACAAAGCCTCAAAAAGGTGCCTGTTTCTCAAAGTTATTTTCTCTTCCCTGATCCTATGAGTTTCTCAAAGTGCCACTGCATTTTTGGAACAGCAAGAAAATTGCAACAATATTCAAACTGAAGAGAAGTATTAGAGTCCTCTTGAGATAAGAGCAATGTACAGTTTAATATTTTCTTTTTATCTATATCACTATTTCTCCTTTTTATTTGCTTAAGGGCAAGACAGTTGGTTATATTTATTAGAAATATGATGAAAAAATAAATATTGTACTGAGTTGGTATGTACAGAACCAATATTTTGAAAACTGTGAATACTTTAAAAAGCTATCGATGTATCAATGGACATTACTGACAAAGCAGAATTCAAAAATTATTAAGGGTGCCTAAAATACAGAATATACTGTATTTTCATATGATGTCTAGGGAAATAAAGGAACTACATGAGAATCAAAATGAGTACATTACCTAGTCTTTGTAGTCCAAATTGCCCATAATCTTTGCCCTGAATAAATCCTTGAAATACATAAGTAGCTCCATCAGGCTCAGCAGAAACCTAAAAATATTTAAAATTCTGATTAAATCTGAAGACTAGCCACAGCTGTGTTTTCCCAGCCTTAATAAAAACCCAATTTTATTCATCAATGTATTCATTATACAGCATTCCTTTCTTCTATATCTTCCTCATATGTAAAACATAGCATATTGTACAAAATTTTCCATTATTAAAAATATAATATTTTTTCACTTTTAAATAATTATGATATTTGAAGAAAGGTGTTCATTGATAATATAAAAATATAGACTGTTCATAGGCTAAGAAGTCCTTTGTCCAAGAAGGCAGTGAGAAGATGAAACAAAGTGAGACCAATGGCTGATTAAAAATTAAAATATAACAACACTATGTTTTGCAGATTAGATTAATGTTCATCAAGTATGTACTCCTCTCCCTGCTGGGGAAGTTAGGGACACCTAGCAGCCATGTCTCAATCTTTGTCAGCTCCCCCCTCCCCTTTTCTCTTTTGTGCAGAAGTTTCAATATGTTTCCATTCCACCAGGAGGAGACCTTAGGTCTAATGTAACCATCTGTCCATACCTTAAACCCAAAACGGGAACAAGCAGTTCCGGCTATTTTTTATAAGGGCTGGAACTTTCAGTGGCAGGTCCCCCACACTATAGAATGTATGAATATCCTACCCTCAGACAGCACAAATTTGTCTCTCATCTCCAACACTAAGCCAAAGTCATGGTGTGAAACTGCCATCCCACCCACCCTGACACAGCGGTTGGCCTCTCTGAGAGACCAACCCACATCGGGATCTCTTCCTCTGCTCTTTTGGATCCTTTGTGCTGTGTAAGTAATAAAGCGGTCATTTGTAGAACGCTTCTGTTTTGTCTGAGCCTGTGCTCCCATGACTCACCATATAGCAAATCATTCTGAGCCCTTCCCGGGAGGAGTATACATCCTGTCCCAGTGATGTTGGGCTTGGTCTTGTTACTTGCTTTGGTCAAGGAACGCAGATGGAACAGCAATAGGTCAGGTACAAACTTACTTCTTAAGAGGCATGGTTTCAATTGTCCTTCTGAGAACTCCTGACCTCTGATAAGAGAACATGCCCTAGGTGGCTGCTGACCCATGGAGCCAATTTTGGCACCATAGCCTCAATATGAGAGCCCTCTGCTAATTCCAAACACACAAAAGAGAAGTAAATGCTTCTTGTTATTTGCCCACCAAGACTTTGTGGTTGCATCTAAGCTTACAAATGTTAATACCTTCCATGTGTATAAAATTCTGTATTTTAAAAATGCTTTACACACATAACGCTATTTGGTCTCCTTTGGATAAAATAGGAATTGACATATCAGTGATCTTGAGGATTAACTAGTAATGTGAATTTACCCTGAAGTTTGTTCCAACAAATGGTGATTGGAATCTGAATATTGCAAAAGCTGTTAAATACTTGAAGCCTCTCCCTGAAAAGCAAACTATACCAAACTATGGAAGTCTGACAGTTTACAACCAAGTTTTTATTCCTTTTATTCAGACATCATACTTTGGTTAAAGTCCTTTAATAAGGGAATTATTCAAAAAAGAATAAATAGCTCAAACCCTAATATAATAATGAGTGAGTTCATTTTTATTTGTTTCTTAGATGAAATAATACAAAGAAACAATGAAAATGCATTGAAGCTTGAGTTAGTTCCCAACTCTGTGAGTAGTAGTACAGAGTACGGAAACTGGGAATGGCCTTTTTTTTTTTCCATTAGGAAAAAAACTTACTAAAATCTATAATCTATGATCTTTCCTACTACATATTCCTTGTAAAAGAAGGGTTAATACTTAAGAAGATATTTTCAGAGCTCTCTTACACATTCTTCAGCAAAGAGAAAATTGAAAAAAATGAGAAAATTTAAATATGCACTGGGTATTAGATGATATTAAGTAATTATTATTAATTTGGGGGGCATGAAAAAACCTTGAGACTATATAAGAAAATGTTCTTTCCTTAGCAATGCAGATTAAAATATCAAAGGGTTTAATGTCACAGTGTCTGTAGAATATCTTAAACTACTTGAAAATAAGAATAAGTGTCCTAAATATGAAAAATATTTGTAATTTTTAAGTCAAGATGATAGGTATATCAGGTTCATCTTCTTCTCTATTCTGATTTAAACAATTTTTAAATAATTTAAGTGGTTACTACATTTTAAAGTAAATAAATAACAACAATAATGAAAAAAAAGAAGACTCCTGACATTAGGTTCTGTAGATATAAGACATTTGCATTAAATTTTCAATAGAAACTCCATTCATAGTAATTAATGAATAGAGCAGGGTGTGTCCATGGTGATAATGCTATGATAACTGCTCCCCCACAGGAAGCTACTCAGGTAAGTGCCTCTTCATAGGCAACTTTATAATATATGTTAAATTTGTGCTTCAATTTAATGGGCATACTTAATTTTTCTGATACATTTTGTTAATATTTTGCATATGTCTTATTAAATGCTAGTTCCAGACAATGACTATGAATTATATTTTAATCAGATTTACTTATCACAATGCTGACTACAGAAATGCATTTGATGAGACCAAAGACAAAACTATGCTATATATACATACATACCTAAATGCATATACACACACAAAATATTATAAAAATAAGAAAAGCACAACAGAATCCAATAATTCTAATTTAGAATTACTAATCTCAGTAATCTGCAATGCTAAATATTTATACTGAATCATTATTATTCAAAATAATTTACCCAAAATGGCAATTTTGCCATTTTATATATGTGTTCATAATGAAACAAATTGTTTAAATTCTCCTTTTTGTACAAACCACAAATTTGTCATTGAAATCAGCAGTGATATACTTCTATGGTATATAAATGTAGCCTTGTTGCCATAAGTATATTTTCTGGATAGATAGAGGCCCTCACAGTAGTTAACAAAATATTAAGATTCCTCCTGGAGAAGTCATACTACTTTCTCAAATAAGATGTTCACAAGCCTGCCTAATAAAGAAAAATAGGCTAATAAGCCAACAAGCCCATCTTAATGATTGCACTTATGAACCCTATTCTTGTAATAATGAAACTAAGCCTAATGCTAATTAATGCCTAATAGTTGCCTCCAGAAAACCTTCTTATTACTCATATGTGTCCTATCTCTAAGCCAAGCACTGTGAATAAACTTACTACCTTCCCCTCAATGTGGGCCATGAAACTTCCAGGGACGAGCCTCCCTGGCACTGAGGGATTATTACCAAGTGTTAATCAGTGATATATTTGAAATAAGATCTTGGTGAAAGGGTAAAGTATTAAATAAAATAGAGTTTGTATGGCAAAAATATTTCAGAGTGAGTCGGGAGGCCATTCGGAGTTTACTCTTATGCAGATCTCAGCTAGACTACACAAAATGCCACAGTAAACAAAGCCACAAACAAAAGTGCCCCTGAGGGTCCTAGGGACTTCTGGACATCATAGGCAAGCCACATGGCCTCATAAAATTAATACCCCCCTCACCGGGCTTTATCTTGTAAAAATGAAAAGTTATTTCTTAAATATAATAGAGTTATACTTAGGTATAAATCCTTTAATCATGATTCTTCTACTTCTTTTGTTTGAACCTATAATTTTCAACTTACTTGTTCAGTATATTTCTCAGAGACTTAAAGCCTTCAGATTGTTCCCATCCCAGTGGAGCCCTGAAATCCAGGAGCTATGTGGCCAACTCCTACTCTCCAGTTCTTTGGGCCTGCCTTGGGCATCTAACAAAACCGTGATGATGAGACAGCCTCAGCCCAAAAGGAAGTAGTATCTTCAATGGCAAGAAAAACAATTCCATTCCTTTGCCCCATAATATCTATATGCCTTCTCAGCCTGAAGTAGTTGGAGTTTACCTCATACCAAATCCCATAAGATTAAGAAAAGAACAAAAATGGGGGAGGGGGTGTATAAGTGCTGACTAAATCAGATTTATTTTTATTGTGGTTGTCTTGTGTTAACTGAGTAATGTGTAACATCGATATAAAAAATAATTTTTTAAAAAGAAAAAAAATCAGCAGTGGGCTTCTAAAGAACACTTACAAAGCCATCCATGGCCCAATTTTCCTCTTTCATTTTCTTCACAGAAGCATGGGCTGGTACTTTAATAAGATAGATGTGTAACATTAGGCGAGCTTCCTGGCTTTTATACACCCCTGTAAAATGTAATGACAATTCAGTCTACTTAATATTGTAAATAGTTAGGCATCATTTTATTATCTATAACTCCTTATATATATCATGTAAGATAAGTTATAGGAAAAGAAATAAAACAAGGACCAAGTCAAGGACAGCCTCACCCATAATGCTTTCTACAAACATTGCAATATACATTGATCTCTCTTTTGGCTGAAATCTTCAGTTTAAATCTTTAATTGTAGGGGTTAAGTTACCTATGCTATTCAAAGTAATTATTACTGTTCTTAATAACATGTTTTTAGGGAAAGGAGCATTTGAACTGGGTGTTGAAAGTTCAAGTAAAATTTTTAGTTCAGAGAGGGTAATTATAGGTAAAGACATAAAGGATAGCAAAAATATATACAATAATTTTTAAAACAATAAATATTCTAAAGTAAGAATAAACTGAAATGTAGACATGTTTAGTGGAACAGTGGGAAATAAAACCTGAAGTAAAAATTTCGTGATTATTTGATGGTTGTAATTTACAACTTATTCATTCATTCACTTAATTGTTCATTTATTTAATAAAGCACCATAGAATAAACTGAGAGTAATAAAACAGTTTGGTATAGATCTTGACTTAAAGTAAATTATAATTAATAGGGAAAAAATATAAAAGGAATAAAAAATAAAATTACAGAGAAAATGTTATAATTGATTTAGATGTCGACTAATTTGCAAAGGTGAATTAAATCCAGTTTGTGAATCATATTTGTTTTTTGTATATTTGTAGAAATAAGTTTATACATTTTCCTAAACTTTAGTGTAAACATGAATTTATTTTGGGCGAACTCTTTTACAGAAAATAAAGGAATACTTTTGTTTGCATTTCAAAGTTAAGTAATCCATAGTCACAATATAAATGAGTTTCTTTCACTCATATGAAGTCCTTCAATTTATACATGCAATTATGTATATTTTAAAAATATAGTTCATATTAAATTGTAATAATTTTACTTTGAATTTAATTCAGGATTATTCAATAATACAGAATGATTATACATAATTTTTCTAAAGTTTACAAAATCAGTTGATAGTATTTTATTTTCCCCATTTTATTTACACCATAAATTATTTCATTATTAAAAATGTTATTGAATATACATAGTCAAAAATTTTCAATATATATTTCATATTTGCAATATCAAATGTCATAGTGCTCTATTTTAAAAATGAGAGCAAAGATAATTCAGTTTCATTAATTTGACAAAACTTATTGAGGCCTATTTTGTTCCCAAGAACTCTTTGAGAATTTAATGATACAGTAATGAAATGGAAGGCAAAGAGCTGACCTCTTAGAGCTTATATTGCTAGACTATAGACAAAAAAACAAAAATAAATGAATACATAAATAATATAATTTCATTTAATAATGATTTTTAATGAAGCAGAATTAAGGCATCTAAGACTAAAAGTATGGTTGCTATGTTTGTGATGTGCTACATTAGAGAGGCTCATCCGGAGTACTGTCTGAGGAGATGACATTTGAGAATGTCTGAATGACTGGAGCAGCAGAGCAAAGATAAGGAGGAACGTGTGTCTGAGACAGAGGAACCAGCAACTGGAGGAGAAGGCTAGGCAGGTGGGTTCTGGGGCCCTTATGCTTTATTAGACTACTGACCTTCTACCTTTTCTGCCTTAAATTTTGGGTGTCCATTTGAACATTATCATTTGAAGAAACAATTTTGTGGCCATAAAAAATTGGAAATTGTTGATCTGTTTCTTTAGCGTTATAAGCATAGAGAAAGTTTTAGTTGTATTCAGATCAATAAGTTCTGTTCTAATTCATGTTGTCTCATTTCTAGGTCCATAAAAATACCCTTGATGGAACTTATTTCAGATCCATGGAGTTTCATATTTGTGTAGTAATAAGTCATTTGCCAAGTCAAACACTGGAAGGAATTGTTTCTGAATGAATTATGAATTTCATAAAAATCAAATGTAAAAAGTATCTCACTATATAAAAATCATTATTAACAATGATTAAAAAACGAAGGCACTACTTTTAGTTGCTGTTTTGTGCGTGTGCGATACCTGAAAGTAGCAGTTCCATGTTGCTATTGCTCAGTGTTGCATTTACTCTCCCAGTGGAAGCATTGAAGCTAGTAACCGTCAAGGTCATGGGTTGTTTCCTTCCTTTGAAATTGTAAGAGCCTTTCCATATATAATTTTGGGCAAACACATCATCAGGAACTGTGAATAGATTAAATAAACACAGACATTAATTTGACAGTATCCTGTAAATATAAGCCTTAAATATAATATTAATGGATATTAGTTTATTGCATCATGATACTTTGCTAAATGTGCAATAATAATGAATGTGTATCAGTAAATGAATTTTGCAGGTAAAAGTATTTCATTTTTTCATAATAAATCAAAATTATAACCTAACTTGGTTCATGACTTCATCAATAAGAAAGAAATAGATGACACCAATTAAAGACATAAGGCATTTATGGAGAATGCAGCTAAGTATTGGGTTCACTTATATTCGGCCTCCTATATCAATATATGTCTTCTTTCAGAAGACAAAATTATTTTAATGAATCAAATCACTCTGCATACAATTCCAAAGAGGTTTTCTTTTTTCCTAGCAGTGGGAGGAATAGCATAGAGTTAAAAACTCTGTGGTAGAATGGCCTTTAACGACTGTCAGAAGAGATTGCTCTTTTGTCCACCATTCACAATACTGGGTTTGGTTATTCCAATAATAGAAGCTCCTGAGGTAGAAAAGACTCCACCATATCGGCAGTTCTGCTTTTTACAGGTATTTTTAGACATAAAAGAATTGTTACTAGAATTGCCTAATGCTCATGGAAGAAATATGAATTATGGCAAAATCAGAGGACATTCTAAATGTTATAAAACATTCATCTACAGAAGAATATCTTTATTTTAGATATAGCCAAATAAGACATTAAACTTACATAAATTAGTTATGACATTTATAGTTATATTATTTATGTCAAAGTCTACTCAGATCTTGAGGAGAGGCTGAGAGAAGCTTCCGTGAATTCCAGCCATCACAATAAGCACATTCCCAGAAATCAGCTATGGAAGGGAGGTGTGGCTGTTTGGGTAAGTAAGTGAATGAAGCAGGTTTAAGGGAAAAACCTTTTATTGGCAATTTGTTACTCGATCTTCCCTTTTACATTATACTTCTTACCAATCAGATCATAGAGACTAGGATTAGTTACATTTTGTGAATTCTCTGAATTCTATTCAGCACACCTATAAAGAAAAACTACATAAAATACCCCAAAGAGTTTTTACTGAGCATTTCAGCCAACATAATTATTTTTTATTTCTGTGATAATTCATAAGCAATACAGCAGAAGGGCTAGAAGTGCAGTAGCTTGAATTAGGCTCCTTGAAGTCCCTCCTCTACAATTTATAAAATGTGAGATTTTGCAAAAGTTACTAAACTCTCTAAACCTGAATTTTCTCATGACTAACAGGGGATTAACACAGGGTTATTAAGAGGAATAAATGGATAGTAAATGTGAATTGTGGGGCCGGCTCAATAGCCCAGTGGATAGGGCGCCGGCATACCACATGGGAGGCCCCGGGTTCGGTTCCCGGGGACCTCTCCTAGCGGGCAGACCGCCTTGAGAATGGCAAGCCGCCATGGGCGGGCCAGAGCCGCCGTGGGCAGGGCAAAAAGCTGCCACAGACAGCGCAAAAGCCGCCACGGGCAGGGCAGGTCACCCGCGAATGGAGTGCAGCCAGCCACCCGCGAACTGAAGCAAGAGCCGGCCGTGAATAGAAGCAGAAGACGCCCACAAGCGGGGAAAAGCCGTGCCTGTGCAGTGACCAAGTCTCGGCGCGTCACCGCAACGGGGGGAAGGGGAAATATGTAATAAAATAAATAAATCTTTAAAAAAAAAATGTGAATTGTTTAGCTCAGGGTTAGCTGCTACTGTTACTATTCTTATTAGACATGTAAAGTAAGGAAAATGTGGATTATATAAAGTCATTAAATAACTACTAAGAAAATATATATTTAGCAGACCTGTAGTTAGCATAATGAGAAACCCACAGTCCTGGCTTTGTGGCCTTTGCCAAGTCAGCTTCTCCCTGGAATTCCCACCCAAAACCTCACACTACACAACCATGTTCTGTACGTATGAGAGGAACATTACTGAAAGTTTGGTGCAGGTTATGAGTAATGAGCCCTGATTTAGCAATCACCTGAAAGAGTTTTTTGGCTAACCAAAGTTAACCCAGAAAAAGCTTTAGTAAATAGTGCCAAGCATTCTAATGCAAGTACAGGAATTTGGGGGCAACAGGCTGCAGAGATAAAGGAGGAGCAATAGAGAAAGATGTTCTAACAGTGGTACTTGGCAAGCAGTAGGCACTCAATAAATAAATGCTATTGTTGTCTCTTTGTTTTTCCCTGTTCTGTGTGTTGATTATTTTCTTCTACATCCAGAAGTTTAATGAAAATCTGCTACACCTAATGATATTGTGGTCATGGTGCTTTAGGGAAATTAAGGAGTGTTGCTTGAAGGAGATGGAAGAGATGAAAGTGAGCCTCACACAAGAGACAATAGCTATGGAAAGAAGTAGATAGCAGCAGCAGCAAAGTAAATTGCATCAGGATTAATCCATGATGTAATAGTAAATGTCCAATAATTGGCTTGGGAGGGGTGAGATTCTAATTTGCAGCATTTGTTGATTTCTACTGTGTAAATATACCCATAATGACAGATTCAAAACTACCAACATATCACTGATTACAGTGTTAGGTAGAATCGGCTATCTACCAGCAGGATCCAGCACACCTCCACCCTCTACCTTTCCCACCTATAACTGAGAAATGTAATTCATGATAAGGCATTAGAGGCAGACACCTGGGTTAGGTTTACAATGGGAATATAATATTTCTGTCATAGAGTCTTTTTTGATGTGTATTTGGCAGTCTTTGAAAACTCAAAGTGCCATCCAACTCTTTCTGTGTGCATGACAAGAAAAAGGAGGAAGACAATGCTGAAAATGATCCCTTCTGCCAAGACCTGTTTGAATTTAAACTTTGCCTGTTAAGCTTCATGGCATTGTCAAATAAACCTTTTTACTTCTGACTTTGAGACAATTGCCAAACTCTATTCGTGTCACCTTGGAATAATCGAATCACTGTTTCATTAATGATTTTAAATGGAATGCTTCTAATGTTTTCCTATTTAAGTTAACAGTTGCTCTAGAGTTTTTATAGATATTTTTACTCAAGTTAAGACAGTTTCTTTCCTTTCTAATTTATTAAGAATTTTTAAAAATCATAAACAGTTATTGAATTTTATCAAATACTCTTTATGCAAGTGCCGAGATGATCGATTTTTTACATTTTTTTTTGATGTGGTGATAGATTACTTTTAAGAATTATATAACATGAAAATATTCCTGCATTTTTGTGAAGAACCCAATTTAGTCTTGATGTATTATCTTCACTGTAATGTTGTATTTGATTTGCTATAATTTTGTGTAGGATTTTCATCAATAATCCTGAGTTAAATGGGTCTATAATTTTCCTATTTTATAATGTCTTCGTCTGAGTTGTCAGAGTTATGTTGGATCTGTAGAATGAGTTTCATTGTCTGGAAGAGATTTTATAAAATGGTTGAGCTGTACTGTTCCTATAAAATTTGGTAGAACTCATCAGTGAAATCACATGGGCCTGAATACAACTAGTATAACTACTAAAGTAGTTGTAACCCCTATTTTATTTAATTGTTATGGGATTATTCAAGATTTCTTCTTTTTAGACAGTTGGTTCTGGTAAGATATACTTTTCTAGTAATCTATTCACTTAGTTTATTTTTAAAAATTGTTGCAATTCAGTTATTGATAGTTTTCTCTTAATATATTTCTAATTTTTAAAATCTACTCTAGGTGCAATTATGTTACCCTTTCCTTTTGTTATATCAATAATTTTTTGTTCTTTTCTTGATTTATCTTGCCAGAAATTTTCTACTTTGTTAGTTTTCTTCAAAGTAGTTTGCCTCTGTTGAGATTCTTTTAATTTATCGTTGGTATTGTTTTGTTTTTATTGTTATATTAATTTCTCCTTTGTTGAGGTTTATTCCATTAAACATTTTCTTTCTCTTTAACAGAGACATTTAACTCGTTAATTTTAAGGCTCTCTTCTTTTCTAAAACAAGGATTTCTGATTGTAAATTTCCCTCACAACTTTTCTTTTGCTGCAATCCCAAAGTTTGATATTTGGACTTTTCAATATAATTGAGTTCTAATATATTTTTCATGCTGTTTTCTTCTTTAATTCATGAGTTTACCAACTGTATTAAATTTTACTTAATTTCAAAATTGTAACTTTATCCATTTACCTATTTTTAATCAATTTTATTGAAATATAGACATATACCATATAATCCATCTATGTATACAATCAATGGCATTTACTGTAATCACAGAACTGTGCAATTATCACTGTAAGCAGTATTAGAGCATTTTCATTACTCCAAAAAAGAAAATTCCCTTATCCCTTAGTAGTCACCTCTCAATCCCTCTATCCTTTCCCTGTCATACATAACTGCTAATCTATTTCCACCTCTATAAATTTATTTATATTTACATTATGTATAGATGGAGTCAAACAATATGCATCACTTAGTGTCTAGATTTTTCACTTGGCATACTTCCTCTTTTTTACCATTGATGGAAAAATATTAATAAATTACTGTACCCTATAGTCCCTAGTTTGCTTTGGTTGTATTTTTACCCAAACATAACCCTATTAGTAATATCTTGTAACATTATGGTATATTTGTTCAGATTCAGAGAAAAAAATTCTAATATATATGAAATATTGACCATATTCATTTTCCACACGAGGTTTCACTAGGCTATATAGTCCCATGTTTCATTTTTGGCTTTCCTTCCAGTGATATATATGACATTAGACTTTCCCTTTCAACCACTATCATTTTCTTAATAATTTTTAACTATATCAGAATCAGAAATCAGACCTGAAGAATGACTTTGCTTTGAATTTTGTGGACATTTATTTATTACTTAAAATATGTTCAAATTTTATAGGTGCTCCGTGTGCCTCTGAGGAAATGGTATTCTATAATTGTTTCAGGCAAAAATCCTTAAATATGTATATTAGGCCAAGGTTATTATTTGTGTTGTTTAGCTCTTCCATGTCCATTTTTTTTTTTTTTGGTCTATCCGATTTATTTACGGGGTGACCATGGGTGATGTTTTACCCAGGACATGACCATGGGTGATGTTTTACCCAGGACAGTCCAGAATTACATTTGACGTCCTGGGCTATTATTAAAACACTTCTATGCTGCCAGATAGAGCAAATGCCTTGGAAAATGCAGGACATTTATTGCCCATTATAATTTCTAACTCATGCCAACCCTTCTCTCTTATGCAACAAATCATTTGACTGCCTTGGTGGTATTCAGTCTGTTTTCACTGAGTTTTTTTTTAAAGATTTATTTTTATTTATTATTCATCCCCCCCCCCCTTTTTGCTTGTTCTTGTTGTGTTCTTTTTTTTTTTTCTCTGCGCTCCTCTGTGTCTGCTTGTCTCCCCCTGCTGGGGCAACCTGCCGAGTCAACTCACCAGTGCAGTGGCCCGCCTGCTTGTGGGGGCTCGCCCATGCTTGCAGGGGCTTGCCTTTGCCCACAGGGGCTTGCCTTTTTGCCCGCCCGCAGGGGCTTGCCTTCTCAAGGCAGTCCGCCCATTTGAGGAGGCCCGGGGACCGAACCCGGGGCCTCCCATGTGGTAAACCGGCACCCTACCAACTGGGCCATACAGCCGGCCCCTTCACTGAGTTTTGAATGTCAGTGTTCGTCTTAAAGTTTTGTGGGACTCCAGTTTGTACATTGAGAATTTCTAAACCCAACTAGAATTAGATCCTAACACTGTTCTTGACCCAATATAGTTGGGCAAAACTGTCTCTAGAGTAAAGATTAGATGCTAAACAATTTTATTGGTTACTTTTCATTTATATTAGATAAGTAAAATGGTAACTAGTACTAAAAAACAGCTCTCATATATTGAGCACTTACTGGGAGCTAAGCACTTTGCTATATTTTATATTCACCACTTAGAATATTTTCATGAAACTCATGACAGTAATCTAATCATTATTCCTGTTGTATAGAACTAAACAATGGAGGTTCAGCTATATAAAATAACTTCCCCACAGAGTGTGTAAAAGAAGAATTATATCAAGGTTGTAGGACACCAAAACCCATGTTTTAAGCACTATGCTAGGTTTTTGTAATTTGCTTTTTAAATCAAATAATCAAATACTCTGAAAAAAAATCTAAAATTTGCTGATCTGATCTTTTATCTTACTCTCACACCAAGTGCTTTTGATTATTTTAAAATCTATATGAAAAATAATTTGATAACATCTCATTTTCATTTTAACTAAATAGTATAAGTTAAATCACTGCAATTCTTTTATAGACATTTATAAATAATCTTGAAGGGAAATTTTATAGAGAGAACTATAAAGAATATTTTTGAAATATTCACATTCTATTGCTTTAAATTCATCATCTTGTAATACGAATGATCAAATTCCACATTCAAGATAGTCAGATATAAAATTTCCCATACAGAAATATATATTTTTAAATAGTCACTTTGTCTAGAAAACAGTAAATCATTTTTAGTAGTCATGACTTCAAGAAAAGCAAATTAAATTACTAACCACTTAGCTTTGGGCTGGGTGTTCCTAGTGCAGGTCTAGGATCTTTCACCAATATTTTAGAACCAGCTATGGAGAGAAATGAAAGTTTTTATAATAGTTAATATGATTAATAACATGTACACACACACAAAGTGATGCATTGTCAATTTTATTCTCGGGCATAACATATTCTAGAAGACATATTGTTCATTGCAAAATCTCAGTGTCTACCCAACACTCCCCCTATACAGTTAACAACTTTGTTAATTATGCCCATTGTAGCCCCGTGTGACAAGGGGCAGATTGGTCCTACCACATGATCTTGGGATACTGTATTTTATTTTAGAGGCATAAACCAAGATGGAAGCAATCAAACTGACAGTTAAGATGATACTCCTGTTGCCAAGAAGCAGAAACAATTTGGGTGGGGTTCACATTTAAAAATGTGATAAGTGTGGATAAACTAAAAATGACTAAAGTTTTAAAGCAGATAAAATATAATAAAAATATTATGTCCCATTCTTAGCATCATGTGACAACTCAACTTCTAACTCCAAATTTCCACCAACAATAAATTTTACAACTTCCAGAAAAAAGTCCTTTCTAATCTCTCTCAAAAGTGGCCAAGGAAAATATCTGACAAGTGAGATCATCTCAAAGGGCCAAGCCAAAGGAGCCTAATACTAATGAACTCATGTTGGGTAGTGGATGGGGCTGGCAAGTTGTAGGGGCTATGTCATGCAGGACTTTGTATACCATTGTAAAGACATAGATTTTTGTCCTAAGAACAATTTAATGTCTTTAAAAGGTTTTAAATGGAAGGAATTTGGGGTGAACATTATTCTATCTGCAAGGCAGAGAACAATTTGGGAAGGAACAAGCATTGATAAGGGCAGAGCAGCTTGGAGGCTGCTGTAGTAGTCCCAGTGAGAGGTTATAATGAGTTAGGCTAGGATAGTAATGATGATAAAACAGAAAAGTGGATAGATAAGAAAGATATTGAAATTATGGTACATTTAGAGAGATAGGGAGATGTCTAAGCTAACTAGTATCTTTCTACTTTTCAAAACTACATGATAGTGGTGCTACTGAGACAGTGAACGCCAAAAGAAAACTATATGTGGTAGGGATATTTATGAGTTCAGTTTTGTATGTGTGGACTATTGACAGGTTTTAGAGTCACTCAAAAAGAACTGCCAAGGAAGTCACTGAATATATAGGTCTGGAGCTAAGAGAAAACAAATGGGATAGACATATTCTTAAGTATAACCTCCATAGAAGAGACTATTGAAGCCATAGGCTTGACCAAGTAAACCTAATGAGAGAATATAAAATGAAAAGAGAAGATGACTCAGAACTGATCCTTTAGAAAATCATGAGTAGAAATGAATAAGCCTATAAAGATGAAGACAGGATAGTCAGAATTCTGTGGGAAAAACATTTATACATTCAATAAATATTTGTTGAAAACTTTTCACATGCAAGACACTGATGTAAGTATTAAAATTACCATTGCAAACACTTTGAACAAGATCTCTGTTGTTACTGAGATTAAATTCCAGTTGGGGAGGGGAGGTTCATAGGACAGGAGGGTGGAGAAAGACAGTGATGAGTAAATAAAAGAATAAGATCATCTCACATAGTATCAATTTCTATTAAGATTTTTTTTAAAAAAAGAATAAAAGCAAAAACTGCTAACTAAAGGAAGAGAGTGAAAGCATTTTAAGGAGACAATACTCAGTATCATTCTTGGATGTTGCAAGAGATCAAGAATAAGGCCTGTAAAATAAAGGTTTGTTGGCTATAAGGACCAGAAATATATTGATGATCTTATCTAGAAATTCTAGAAAAACTTTCTTGGCTCCGTCTTCTGGTAACATAGCACATTTCCTCTGGTAAAGTCATTACATTTGGTCCAGATGGAGATTGCCCTCCCAAGCAGCAAGAGGGATATCCATGCCACCTAGATCTAATTGGAATTGAGTTTTTGCCTCCTGCAGGTGAGTGAGACCTAAATGGTGTAATCTACTGTGTTAAAAGCTTCTTCTTTTTTTTTTTTTTTATATCCCCCCTTT
>PVKH010003780.1:0-24366 GCA_004027955.1 Chaetophractus vellerosus
CAGTTTCATTGGTCAGTATATCCATCTTTCTGCCAGTACCATGCTGTTTTTACTGCTGTAGCTAAGTAATATGCTTTAAAGTCAGGAAATGAGAGTCCTCCAACTTTGTTATTTTATAAGACATTTTTGGCTAACCAGGGCCCCTTATCCTTCCAAATAAATTTGTTAATTGGCTTTTCCATTTCTGCAAAAAGAAAAGAAAAACTTTTGGGATTTTTATTGGGATTGTGTTGAATCTGTAAAGCAGTTTGTGTAGAATCACCATCTTAGCTATATTTAGTCTTCTAATCTGTGAACACAGAATGTCCTTCCATTTATTAGGTCTTCTTTGAGTTCTTTTAGCAATGTTTTATAGTTTTCAGAATACAGGTCCTTTATGTCCATGGTTAACTTTATTCCTAAATATTTGATTCTTTTAGTTGCATTATAAATGGAGTTTTTTTTCTGACTTCCTCCTCAGATTGCTTATTAGTAGTGTATAAAAAAAGACTACTGATTTTTGTGTATTATCCTTGTATCCTGCCATTTTGCTGAACTTGTCTAATGGTTCTAATAGTTTGTTGTGGATATTTTGGCATTTTTGTAGATATAGGATCATGTCATCAGCAATACCAACAGTTTTACCTCTTCCTTTCCTACTTGGATGCCTTTCATTTCTTTATCTTGCTTAATTGCTCTAGCTAGAACTTCTAGCACAATATTGAATAACAGTGGTGACAGTGAGCATCCTTGTTTTGTTCCCAATCTCTGCAGGAAAGCTTTCAGTCTTTCACCATTGCATGCAATGCTAGCTGTGGGTTTTTCACATATGTATTTTACCATGTTAAGAAAGGTTTCTTCTATTTCTGTCCTTTGGAGTTTTTTAAATCAAGAAATGGTGTATTTTGTCAAATGCCTTTTCTGCATCAGTTGAGAGGATCATGTGGTCATATGATTCTTCTTCAGTTTATTAATGTGGTTTATTATACTAATTGATTTTCTTGTGTTGAAAAACCCTTGCCTACTTCGGATAAAACCCACTTGATCATGGTGTATAATTCTTTTAATATGCTTTTTGATTCAGTTTGCAAGTATTTTGTTCAGGATTTTTGGAATCTATATTCATCAGGGAAATGGGTCTGTAATTTTCTTTTTTTGTAGTATCTTTTTTTTTCCCCATGTGATTTTTTTTAGAGAAATTGTGAGCTTACAAAACAATTATGCATAATGTATAGAATTCCCATACATTAGCCCTTCACCAACACCTTACTTTATTGTGGAATATTTGTTACAGATTATGAAGGACAATGATAAGACTATTACCATTAACATACACTTGGTATATTTTTTCCATATACCCTCTATTATATTAATGCTGTATATTAGTATTGTACATTTGTTATAGTTCATGAGAGAACACTCTATTTGTACTGTTAACCACAGTCCATCTTCTACCACATGATTTACTGTGTTAAACAGTCCCATACTTTGTACATTCTAGCCAAAGTGTACACTCAGTGGGTCTCACTTTCATCACAGAGTTGTGCAGTCATCGCTCCAGTAAACCTTTGAATGTTTTCCTTAGTCCAAAAGAAAACATTCCATAGCCCCCATTATTGATCCTTAGGGTTGATATAGTACCTTTGACATTGATGCAATAGTATTACAATATTGCTATTAACTATAGTCCATAAGTTACATTAATTGTGTTTTTCCCATGCATCACTATATTCTTACCACCTTGTAATAGTGATGTATATTTGTTCTAGTTCATATAAGAACATTCTTACATTTGTTATTAACCACAATCCTCATCCACCTCAGGGTTCACTATGTTATTCAGTCCCTAGATTATTCTCTAGCTTTCTTTCAGTTGACATTTTCTTTGTAGTATCTTTATCTGGTTTTGGCATTAGGGTGATGTTGGCTTCATAGAATGAGTTTGGTAGCGTTCTTTCCTGTTCAGTTTTTTGGAAGTGCTTGAGCAAGATTGGTATTAGATCATCTTTGAATGTTTGGTGGAATTCACTTGTGAAGCCTTCTGGTCCAGGGCTTATCATCTTTGGGAGATTATTGATGACTGAATCAATCTCTCTAAATATGATTGAAGTCCTCTATTTCTTCTAGGATCAGTGTAGTTTGTGTTTCTAGGAATTTGTCTGTTTCATCAATGTTGTCTAGTTTGTTGGTGTACAGTTGTTCATAGTATCCTCTTTTTTTTTTTCTGTTACATATCCCCCCCCTTTCTGCTTGTTCTTGCTGCATTCTTTTTTTTTTTTTTTGCATTCTTCTGTGTCCGCTTTGTTTCCCCCCCGCTGCGGCAACGCGCCGAGTCAGCTCACCGCGCAGGCGGCTTGCCCCGCTTGTGGGCAGCTCTGCTCTGCTCGTGGGTGGCTCTCCTTTTTCGCAGGCAACTTGCCCTGCCTGTGGCGGCTTTGCCCTGCCCATGGCAGCTTTTTGCCCTGCCCACAGCGGCTCTGCCCCACCCACAGTGCCTGCCCGCTCGGAGAGGCCCCAGAAACCGAACCCGGGGCCTCCCATGTGGTAAACCAGCACCCCATCCACTGGACTACAGCCGGCCCCCGATATAGTATCCTCTTATGATTGCTTATTTCTGTGGGGTGGTCAGTGGTAATGTCCCCCCTCTCATTTCTGATTGTGTTTATTTGCGTCTACTCTCTATTTTCCTTTGGCTAGCTAAGGGTTTGTCGACTTTGTTGATCTTCTCAAAGAACCAACTTTTGGTTTTCTTGATTCTCTTTATTGTTTTTTTTTCTCGAGTTCATTTATTTCTGCTCTGATCTTTATTTTTTTCCCTCAGGTTGGTTTGGGATTAGTTTGCTGTTCTTTTTCTAGTTCCTCCAGATGTGCAGTTAGGTCTTTGATTTTAGCTCTTCTTTTTTAATGTAAGCATTGAGGGCTATAAATTTCCCTCTCAGCACAGCCTTTGCTGTATCCCAAAGGTTTTGATATGTTGTATTCTCATTTTCATTCATCTCAAGATATTTACTGATTTCTTTTGCAATTTCTTCTTTGACCCAGTGATTGAGTATGCCATTGAATCTTCGTATATTTGTGAATTTTCCCTTTTTCCATCCTTTATTGATTTCCCACTTCATTTATTATGATCAGAGAAAGTGTTTTGTATAATTTCAATCTTTTTACATTTATTGAGGCCTGTCTTGTGACTCAATACGTTGTCTATCCTGGAGAAAGATCCATGAACACTTGAAAAGAATGTATATCCTGCTTTTTTGTGAGTGTAATGCTCTGTAAATATCTCTTAGGTCTAGTTCATTTATCATATTACTCATGCTCTCTTTTTCCTGATTTACCCTCTGTCCAGATATTCTATTCAATGCTGAGAGTGGTGTATTGAAATCTCCAACTGTTATTGTAGAGCTGTCTATTTCTCCCTTACTTCTGCCAGTGTGTACCTCATGTATCTTGGGGCACCCAGGTTAGGTGCATAAATATTTATTATAGTTATTTTTTCTTGGTGAAGTGCCAAACTCTTATCAGAAACCATGAAGTTGAGAAGAAAGTGGTATGATGTATTTAAGGTGCTGAAAGTGAAAAACCACCAGCCAAGAAATCTGTATTCGGCAAAACTGTCCTTCTAAAATGAGGGTTAGTTTAAGTCCTCACAGACAAACAAAAACTGAGAGAGTATGTTACCAAATGACCAGAATTACAAGAGATTCTAAAGGGAGTGCTACAGCCTGAAAGGAAAAAATAAGGGTCAGAGACTGGAGAAGAGTGTAGAAATGAAGATTGTTAGAAAGGGTAAATTAAAGGGTAAAAAGATAGACAACAGTAAGGTAAGACAAAGGAATGCCAAAGGATAAAATGGATGAAGTAATGCCTTTACAGTAATAACAATGAACATTAATGGGTTGAATTCCCCAAACAAAAGGCATAGACTGACATAATAGACAAAAAAAAAAAAATGAGCCATCTATATGCTGTCTACAAAAGACTCACCTCAGACGTAAGGACACAACCAGATTGAAAGTGAAAGGTTGGAAAAAAATATTCCATGCAAACAGTAATCAAAAAAGATAAATAAAACAAATAAAAATTTAAAAAAAGGACTAGACTAGTGATGAAAATATCAGACGAAATAGACTTTAAATGTGAAACTCTTATAAGATATGAAGAAGGTCATTATATATTAATAAAAGAAGCAATTCACCAAGAAAAAATAACTACAAAAATATTTATGCACCTAACCTGGTTGCCCCAAGATACATGAGGTACACACTGGCAAAAAGTAAGGGAACCAAACCTGGGAGAAGAGATTTTTTTTTTTTAACCAAACCCATTAGTAATAAGGGAAATGCAAATTAAAGATATAGTACTATTTACTCTCCAGATTGGCAAAAATGAAGTCTGATAATTTGACATATTGGTGAGAATATAGAATAATGGTACACTGCTTGGGAAGAGGTGTTGTAAACAGTTTAAAAACAGTTTTTAATTTTACTTCAAAGAGACTCTTACATATTACTCTGTAGTAATATCTGCTTCTGTGGGACAGAATTCACACATAAGACTTTAAAGCATCATTGTTCATTAAGACCAAAACCTGTAAAGACTCTAAATGTCCATCAACAGTGGAATGAATAAACAAATTGTGGTAAATTTATTCAGTGGTATATTAATCAGCCTTGAAAGTGAATTAACTACAGTTATAAACAATGTTAACTGAATGGAGCAACGTTATATATATATAAGATTCTATACAGAGTTCAAAAGCAAGTAAAATTACACTTTCGTTTAAGGATGCATGCATAGGTTGATATAAGCAATAAAGAAAGTCAAAGATGATCCCAAAAAGTCAGAATAGTCAACCCTTTAAAGGGGAAGGTCAGGGAAGTCTCACAGCGTTCTGGGGTGCTAGCAGTGTTTTATAATTTTACCTTGAGGCTAATTACAGACATAACAGTATAGAGTTATTCTTCAAATTGTGCATATGTTTTATATGTATTTTAAATACTTAAAATTCCATTTGTCTGTCTATAACAAAAGAAAAGTTTTTTTAAAAGGTGTATTTACAAGGCAAATTCATAGAGACAGAAAGTTCATTAGAGGTTACCAGGAGATGGAGGGAGGGGCTAATGGGGAGTTACTGCTAAATGGGTAGTTTCAGTTTGGGGTGATGAAAAGGTTTTGGAAATAGTGGTAATGGTTGCATAATATTGCGAATGTAAATAATGCTACTGAATTGTAAACTTAAAAATGGTTAAGATGGCAAATTTTTATATGTATTTTACTACAATAAAAAAATTTTTAAAAGGTATTATTTAGAGTAGTGACAAAAAACAATAAGGTACCTAAAAATCTAACAAAAGTTATGTAAAACCTATATAAAGTAAATTATAAAATTTTATTGAACGAAGAAGACTTACATAAATGGAAAGATATACCATCTCTGTGGATGAGAAGCCTTATTATAATAAATTTATCAGTTTCCCCCAAATTGCTCTCTAGTTTCTTTGTAATTCTAATCAAAATCCTAAAGGTTCTTTTTTTTTAGAACTCATCGAGTTATTAATATGGAAGATCAAATGCCAGAATATAGCCAAGGACTAAAGAAGATGATTTATAATGCAGTGTTTGTCATTCAATAGGATTTCATGTATGCATGGGTCTGTTTTTGATCTCTCTCTTCTGTTCCATTGGTCAGTTTATTCTTGTGCCAATACCACACTGTAACTTACTTTAACATAATAAAGTCTTTGGAAAAGCAAGAGACAATTTTTAACCATGAAGGGGGTCATTATATTTAATATCTACCTTCCTCATGTACTAAAATCAGTTCCACATAGGTTAAATACTAATATGTGAAAGGCAAATTTTCTAACTTTGAGAACTAGAAAATATAGGAGTACCTTTCTGACCTAGGGGTAGGGGGAAACTTAAGAAACAAAAAACATTAATTATAAAATGAAAGGGTGATAAATTGCACTCCATTCAAAATATTAACTTATTTTCCACCAAACACCATAAAATATGTAAAAAGACAAGGCACAAATTGGGAAGAGGTATTTTCAAAACACAGGACTGATAAAAGCTTAGTATCCTGAACACAGAACTATGAAATGATTATTAAAAAAAAAATAAGATGGTTGTCTTGTTTTCTTCTTACCGCCTCAGAGAATAAAAATAGAAAAAAATAGTCAAGAGATATTATGTATTTCACAAAACCGAAAATAGTAATAGCAAACCCATAAGAAAAATGCCCACTCTTGCTCCTAATCAGAGGATTGCAAATTAAGGCTACTGAGATACCATTTTTTCCCACCTGCCAGGTAGGCAAAAATTATGAAGTTTGAAAATACCAAGTAACAGGCTATAAACCAATGGAGTTATGGATCAGTTTACAATGGTAGGGTTATAAATTAATACAAATATTTTGCATAAATTTGGTATTCTTGTAAAGTTGGATATTCATTATAATCCAGGGGTTGACAAACTTTTTCTCTAAGGGGAAAGATAATATTTTAGGCTTTGCAACCCATTCTGTCTCCCTTACACTACTCAGCTCTGCCACTGTAGCATAAAAGCAGCCATGGATGGTACGTAATTGAATGAGTGTGACTGTGTTCCCATAAAAGACCCCTGATAATACTTATGACTAAGCAGTCTGCTCCTAGGTGTACATATGCACATATGGCATAGGAGCCAAGAAAAGGAATGTTCAGGGGCCGGCTCGATAGCCCAGTGGATAGGGTGCCGGCATACCACATGGGAGGCCCGGGTTCGGTTCCCGGGGACCTCTCCTAGCGGGCAGACCGCCTTGAAAGTGGCAAGCCGCCATGGGCGGGCCGGAGCCGCCGTGGGCAGGGCAGAAAGCTGCCACGGACAGGGCAAAAGCTGCCGCGGGCAGGGCGGGTCGCCCGCGAATGGAGCGCAGCCAGCCACCCGCGAACTGAAAGCCGGCCGTGAACGGAAGCAGAGGCCGCCCACAAGCGGGGAAGGCCGCGCCTGCGCAGTGGCCAGTCTCGGCGTGTCGCCGCAGCGGGGGGGAAGGGGAGATATGTAATAAAATAAATAAATCTTAAAAAAAAAAAAAAGAAAAAGAAAAGAAAAGGAATGTTCATAAGGTTGTAATCGCATACCCCCACCCCACCCCTCCCAAAAAAAAAAAAACCCTGAAAAATCCAAATGTTCATTTTAAGTGGCATGGGTAAATTTTAGTATAGTTACACAGTGACTTATATAGTAGTGAAAAATAATTTATAGCCCTAGGCAACAGCATGGATAAATCCAAAAGGATGAGTGGACATCAAGTCTCAGGAGACTACATCAGCATCATAGCATGAAACTAATTTTATAAAATTGTAAATCAGCAAAATCAAGTATTTTTGCCAAAAATGTTTAACTTATATGTAAATCAAGCCTTAAGATCTGATTTTCATTTTCCAGGAAATATAGGGATTAGAAGAACAAGTTAAATGATGTCTAGGGGCAGCAATTAGGCAGGTAAATCTAGAAGATGGATACTTTGAAGAACAACTGGTCCCTTCAACAAGAAAGTGTCATGGAAAAGACTGAGTTGGGGGGAGGGATGTTCTAGATTAAAGAAGACTTAAGTGATATGGTCATTGCAATGTGTGGACCCTAATTAGATTAGCAAGGACAGAAATTTTAATTTAGTTGAAATTTGAACGTGAACTGGGTATATTAAACATTATTTTTGTTAGGTATGTCAGTGATATTGTGGTAAATTGGAAACTATAGCTGCATATGAAAGAATTTTGCAGTGAAATATGGTGTCTATACTACGAAACACCTAAGCAAGAAGGGGGCGGGTATAGGAGGTATAGGAAAACCTTAACAATTGTTAAGTCTAATGTATAGTATATAGATGGAATTTTTCATAAGGAAAAAAACAAGCAAAATTTATATTTGGTGGTATATCTGTAAAACAATAAAGATGGAAGTGATTAACACTAAATTCAGTCTAACAGCTATCTCTTGTGGAGGCAGGGAAATGAGAATAGGGTACATAGGTGGGCACAAGGTATAAAGAATGTTCTAGGTTTTTGAGTAGAAAGGTGGAATCATGGGTGTCCTTTTTTGGAAGAAAAACAGCTTTACTGAGGTGTAATTTACATATAAAATACACCCATTTTAAGTGTACAGTATTTTTTAGTAATTTTAAAGAGTTTCTGCAACCTTCACCATAATCTAGTTTGAGAATTTTTCTATCATACCAAAAATTTCCCTCATATCCATTTGCATTCAATCTCTACTACCACCTTCAGCCCCAGGCAACCACTGATCTGCTTTTTGTCTTTAGAGATTTCTCTTTTCTGGGCATCTAATATGAATGGGCTCATAGAATATGTACTCTTTTGTGTAGTCTTTCACTTTACATAATGCTTTCAAGGTTTATTCATGTTGTAGCATGTGTCGGTAATTTATTCCATTTTATTACTGAACAGCATTCCATGTATAAATGTTGTTTATTCACCAGTTGATAGACATTTGGGTTGTGTCCACTTTTTTGGCTGGTACGAATAAATGCTGCTATGAACATTTGCGTACAAGTCCTTGTGTGGACTTGTATGAATGTGAATAACCTAAGGGTGGAATTGCTGGTAAATTTATGTTTAACTTTTTAAGAAACTGCCAGACTGTTTTTCAAAGTGGCTGTACCAGTTATCATTCCCACCAGCAACATATGAGGGTTCTGGTTCTCCGTGTCCTTACCAACATTGATACTGTCTGTCATTTTGATTATAGCCCTATCCTAGTGGATATGTTGTACACCCTTTTGTGGTATTGAGTTGCATTTACCTCAGGGCTAATGATTTTGAACATCTTTCCATGCTCTTATTGGCCATTTGTATGTATTCTTTGATGAAATGTCTATTCAAATCTTTTGCCTATTTTTAAGCGTGGTGCTTGTCTTGTATGATTCTTTATATATTCTAGATACAAGTCCTTAACAGATATATGAGTTGCAAATATTTTCTCCCAGGCTGTAGCTCGCTTTTTAATTTTCTTAATGGTGTTTTATGAATCACAAAAGTTTTTAATTTTGATGAAATCCACTTTACCAGTTTTTTTCTGTTAGAGATCATGCTTTTGGTATTCATCTCATAAATCAACACCACAGTGATATCCTCTAGAAGCCTTATGGTTTTGATTCTTCCTTTAATGACTATGAACCATTTTGAATTAATTTTTGTGTATGGTGTGAATAAAGAGTCTAAATTCTCCTGTTGGCATGTGGTTGGATATCTAGTTGTCTCAACACCATTTGTTGAAAACACTCTCTTTAGTGAAATGTCTTGACACCTTTGTCAAAAATAAAATGACCAGGTTTATAAAACGAGGTTTATAAAACTAGACTCTCAGTCTGTTCCATTGGCATATATGGCTTTACTTATACCAGTACTGCACTGTCTTATTTGATTATATTCTTGGCACACAATAGGTGCTTAAATTTTTTGTAAACTCAACACTAGACTTTTATTTGCATTTCATCAGTTTTACTACTTTTTTTTTTTCTGTTCTAGGATCCAAACAAGGATAGTATATTGGTTATCTATTGCTTTGTAACAAATTACTACAACCTTAGTGGCATAAAACAACACACATTTATTATCTCCCAGTTTTTATGATTCAGGAATCCAGGCTTGGCTTAGCTTCAGTGCATTTCACAATGGTGCAGTTAAGGAAGGTGTTGGCCATGATCGTGGACTGATCTGAAAGTACAACTGAGGAAGGATCTTTTTCCAAGATCACATGGTTTCTAGTAGGATCCAGATCTCTGTAGCATCAGTTCCTTGCCAGCTGTCCACTGAAGGCACCCTCAGTTCCTGCCACATGTGCCTTTCTGGGAGGCAGCTCACAGCATGGTAGTTTGCCTCATCAAAGCCAGCAAGAGAGTCAGCTAACAAAAGGGAAGTTACAGTCTCTTGTAATCTAATTACAAAGCGACAGTCCTCAGTGTTGATCATAATCAAGTTATTTGAGGGAAGGAGATTATACAAGACCACGAATAAAAGCAGGCAGGGACCACTGGGGACCATCTTAGAAGCTAACACATTGCATTTTGTTTACTGGGTCTTCTCTGAGAGTTTCTGAGTAAGCCTAGAAATGGTGATATTCCAGAGGTATACACCTAGCACAGTGATCTTGGTTTCTAATACCAATAAAAAGGACCAGGGTTCTTTAAAAAAATGGCTGTTTGATTTTTATTGTGCTTTTTTTTTTTTTAAAGATTTATTTATTTTATTACATATCTCCCTTCCCCCCCGCCGTGGCGACGCGCCGAGACTGGTCACTGCGCAGGTGTGGCTTTCCCCGCTTGTGGGCGGCTTCTGCTTCCATTCACGGCCGGCTTTCAGTTCGCGGGTGGCTGGCTGCGCTCCATTCGCGGGCGACCTGCCCTGCCTGTGGCGGCTTTTGCCTGTCCGTGGCAGCTTTTTGCCCTGCCCACGGTGGCTCTGGCCCGCCCATGGCGGTTTGCCATTCTCAAGGCGGTCTGCCCGCTAGGAGAGGTCCCCGGGAACCGAACCCGGGGCCTCCCATGTGGTATGCCAGTGCCCTTTCCACTGGGCTATCGAGCTGGCCCTATTGTGGTTTTTAATATCATAATAAATTTGCCATTTTTAAGTGTATAATTCATTGGCATTAATTAATTACTTTTTTTTAAAGAATTATTTTTTTTAATTTATTATACATCCCCCCCTTTTTGCTTGTTCTTGCTGTGTTCATTTTTCTCTCCGTTCCTCTGTGTCTGCTTGTCTCCCCCTGCTGGGGCGACCTGCCGAGTCAGCTCACTGGCACGGCGGCCCGCCTGCTCATGGGGGCTTGCCCTTGCCCGCGGCAGCGTGCCCTGCCCGCGTTGGCTTGCCTTCTTGAGGCGGTCCGCCCGTTCGAGGAGGCCCAGGGACCGAACCCGGGGCCTCCCATGTGGTAAACCAGCGCCCTACCCACTGGGCTATACAGCCGGCCTCCATTAATTACTTTAAAATGTGCTTCTATCACCATCTTCCATTACCGAAACTTTTTCATCATGCAAAATAAAAACAATTTTCCATTTCGGGAATAACTCCCAATTCCCAAAATAAAATTATTTTATTTTATTTATTACTGCCCCCCCCGCCACTTGCGCTCGCTGTCTGCTCTCTCTGTCCATTTACTGTGCTCTGGTAACCTCCTATCTGATTTCTATCTATGAATTTGCTTATTCTGGATATTTCATATAAGTGGAATCATACAAAATTTGCCCTTTAGTGTCTGGCTTCTTTCACTTAGTATAGTGTTTTCCAGGGTCATCCTTGTAGTATGTATCAGAACTTCATTCCTTTTTATGGCTGAATAATTTCCCAGCATATGAATATACTACATTTTGTTTATCCATTCATCTATCAGTGGACTCTTGTGTTCTTTCCATCTTTTGGCTCTTGAGAATAATGTTGCTGTGAACACTGACATACTAATATCTGAATTCCTGCTTTCAGTTTTTTTGGGGTATCTACCTAAGAGTGGAATTGCTGGGTCATAGGGTAATTCCGTGTTTAACATTTAGAGGAACCACCACACCATTTTTCAGTGGATGAAACATTTTATAATCCCACCAACAATGCACAAGAGTTCCAGTTTCTCCACATCCTCACCAATGCTTATTTTCTGTCTTTCTTTCAATAATAGCCATCCTTGTGGGTGTGAAATGGTATTTCATTGTGGCTTTGATGTGCATATACCTGATGAGTAGTGATGTTAAGCATACCTTCATGTGCTTTTTGGTCATGTTTATATCTTTTTTTGGAGAGATGCCTATTCAGGTCCTTTGCCCATTATTTAATTGGGTTGTTTGTCTTATTATTGTTGAATTAGATGCTCAAAATTTGAATTAAATTGAAATTGAATAGGCCAGGCTTCTCATTAAATTAAAGAATCTGTGTTCCTAAACTCATCACATTTTTGTCTTTTTTCTTCTGTGTATATATGTGGTTGTGGTTGATTTCTTTTTGCTTCTTTCCCCCTTTAGTTTCTTATCAGAGTATCTTTAGAAAAAAATCTCATCTTTAGGCATAAAAGAAATATGTTACATGACTCAAAAAAATGGAAGGCACAGAGTACCTCTTAGGGTAGGCATGCTTGTAATAGTAGCAGATATCAAAAAAACAGGGACTGGGTAGAACTAGAGTAATGAGGTGAAATCCAGAAGCTGCTTAGTTGCCAGCGCTATGCTGTTCCTTCCATAGGAGCTCAGCAATATTTTAAGTATTTTTATATTTCTTCCTTTAAAATGAAATGCTACCAGAACGGAAGTATTTTTATCAAGAAGTAGGCTTAGAGTTCTGTCTATACCACTTAGCAATAGAATGACTCATGGGCTTATCATTTAAGTTTTCTGAGGCCATGATTACTTTATAGGAAAATAATACTTGCTCTATCAATCTTAGAGTTTCAGGGATTCAAGTAAGATGATGCTTGTGGAAGTGCTGTGAAAACATTTGTAATGTCATTGTATTTTTATTAAGAACTGATATACAAGTATTTTTTTTTCTTTTGGACACTTTACTTTCAAAGATAATGTGAAGGGAAGTAGATCAGTAATTGAAATTTGGGTCGTTTGTTCATGAATACAATTGAATTGGATAAATGGGAAGTATTATAACTCAAGAATGTGGGATATATGTGATACTAATGAGAGTGAGAGGAACCTTTTCTTCTATCTCTGTTTTCTTAAAAGTAAGTTGGAGAGGAAATGCTACTTTTGAAGAATGTGTAAAATTTTTAATTTTACATATTTGGATAGATAATGATAAAAATTTTATATCTATCACAGGTGGGAATTTTTGTAAAAATTATTTTAAAATGTAATGTAAAATATTGAACAATACAAAGCTACAGTAATCAAGATAGTGTGGTATTGGCATAAGGATAGAAATACTGATCGATAAAATAGAATTGAGAGTCCAGAAATAAACTCTTAAAATTACCTTCAATTGATTTTTGACAAGTGTACCAAGACAATTCAATGGGGGAAAGAACAATATTTTCAACAAATGATGCTAGATAGCACATGAAGAAGTACAAATTTGAACTCCTTTCTCACACCAGGCACAAAAATAACTCAGAATGAACCACAACCAGGGAGCGGATATGGCTCAAGCAACTGAGCGCCCACCTCCCACATGGGAGGTCCTGGGTTCAGTTCTCAGTGCCTTCAAAGAAGACAAGCAGAAGTGGTTCAAGTGGTTGGACACTTGCCTCCCCCACGAGAAGTCCCAAGTTCAGTTCCTGGTATCTTCTGAAAAAAAAAAAAAAAATGTTGCACAGACAGACAAGGGAGCCATCTTGGGGGAGGGAGGGATTAAAAAGAAATGAGCCATAAACCTAAATGTAAAGTCTAAAACTGTAAATTCTTAGAAGAAAATAAGAGAGTACATCTTTGTTACCTTGGGTTAGGCAATGGTTTCTTGTATATGATACCAAAAGGATGAGCAACAAGTGGAAGAATAGACATATTGGACTTCATTAAAATCAAAAACTGATTTTTGATACACAGATCACCATCAGGAAGGTGAAAAGGTAACCCACAGAATGGGAGAAAATATTTGCAAATAATATCTGATAAGGAACTTGTATCTAGAATATTTATTTATTTATTTTTAAATTAATTATTTATTTTTTATATATCTATATACATTTTTAGGATACATTGATTACACAAATATTACACAGAGATTCCAGGAGTACCCATATGCCATCCCCCACCCCTCCCACAACCCCCCACATGCACATCCCTAAGTGTGGCATAACGCCTCTGATAGTTACACACATTTTGGGGCTTTGCCATCAGACATAGATCGCAATTCAGGCCATAGACAACCCTCTCTTCTTTACAGTTCCTGAATGATACATGATCATATAAACTGGCCTACATCCTCCATTGTAGAATATTTAAATAACTCTCACAACTCATTAATGAAAAGACAAGTAACCCAATTAAAAAATGGGCACAGGATCTGCATATACGTTTCTCTAAAGAAGCTATACATACGACTAGTAAGCACATGAAATATTTTCAAACCCTTTAGCTATGAGGTAAATGCAACTCAAACCACAATGAGATAACAATTCCACATACACTAGGATGGCTATAACCAAAATCAGATAATAAAAAGTTTTGGTGATTATGTGGAGAAATTGGAACCTTTATAACTGCTGGTGGTAAAGTGAAATGGTACAGCTTCTATGATAAACAGTTTGGCCCTTCCTCAAAAAGTTCAACATGGAGTTAACGATATGACCCAGCAATGCCACTCCTAGGTATATATCCACAAGAATTGGAAACATTTTGTCCACACAAAAACTTGTACATGAATATTCCTAGCAGCATTATTCATAATAGCTAAAAAGTAGAAACAACCAAAATGTCATCAACATATGAATGGATAAACAAAATGTGGTATATCTATACAATAAAATATTATTTTGCAATAAACGGGAATGAAGTATTTCATGGATGAACCTTGAAAACAGTATGCTAAATGAAAGAAACCAGTCACAAAATCCTAAACATTGTGTGCCTCCGTTTATAGTAGCTTCCAAAAATAGGCAAATCTATAGATGCAGAAAGTAGATTAATGTAACCTAGGGCTGGGAGAAGGTGTTGCAGAGAAATTGGAGTGACTTAATGCATGTATGGTTTCTTTTTTGGGATGATGAAAATGTCCTAAAATTGATTGTGATGATGGTTGCCAACTCTGTTAATATACTAAAAACCATTATATTTTACACTTTAATGGTATGTGAATTGTATGGTATGTGAATTAAAAAATGTTTTTTAAAAATCAAGCAATACCCACCCCAAAAAATTTTGAAGAAGAAAGGACATTTACATATGTGTCTCTACTGTTTCTCTGGAGATAAGAATCAGATGGTAATTACCTTTTAGCTATCATTTTTCTTTAATTTCTGTCTGATGGCTAACTAGGTTTATTAAATGCATATACTTTTGTGTTGAATGATAGTAAATCATAATTCATTTTTAACAGGAATTGAGTTCCTCTCAGACTTTATCACGTGATGGAGGATTCTTCAATAGACTGGAAGATGATGTTCATAAAATTCTTATTAGAGAAAAAAGAAGAGAACAGCTTATGGAATATAATGGAACAGGCAGTTGTACAGCTCATGAAAACAACCAGGCATGTAAAGTCGAAATTTTTCTTAAAATCACAGTGAAAGTTAAATGCATTTTTTTTAAATGTAAGCATTAGAGTCCAGTTATTTTATAAAATAACAATCTTAGTATATTATCTTAGTTGTTAGTACCCTAAGATAATTGAATCAACATATGAAGTATGTAGTTACTTCATTGAAACATATTTATTGAGGTACTGGCAGATACTGGTAGACCTTAGAAATAGTAGTGGGGATATGAGGAGATAGACTTGTAAAGAGATTGTCATTCAGTGTGATGAATGTTTTAAGGGAGATTTGAAAAATATAAAAGCAGTTTTGAATAGAAAATGTAATAGATAACTGCTTTGGTGAATTGCAAATGAAGAAGCGGCATTTGGGATGGATTTTGAATGATGAGTTATTGTATAAACTGAGAAAAGGAGAAAGACTTTGCACCTTAGGGGACTAGAAAGAACAAAGTCCCAGAGTTATGGAATGCCTTAGACTGAATATTTAGGAAACTGAAAAATTCTGTGTCTATGAAGTATTGGGTGGCTATGGAATAGCATGACTGGAGAGATATATTAGATTTAGATTATAAAGGCACTTTTCTGTGAAACTAAGAAGTTAGAATTTTATATTGTAGACCAGAGATTGCAAGGTATGATCCACAGGTCAAATCTAGCATGTTCTGTCTTTGTTTGGCCTATGAGCTAAGAATGGTAGTCACATTTTTAAAGGACTGTTAAAAAATATATATGTGACAAAGACTGTACAAAGTCTAAAGTATTTGCTCTTGGTCCCTTTGCAGGAAAAATTTACCAACCCCTGCTACGGACCAGTATTATATAAAATATATTATTTAATTAGGGATATTTCCTATCCTCCCACTCTTGCATTCATGGGACCAGAAGAGGTGTCACCTATTCCATGTTCCTAGAAGCCACATCTTAGATCCCATATTACTGAGAAAATTCTTTACCTCTAAGGCTTCAAAGTCTATGTTTATTTTTATCACCACAAGAAGGGTAGAAAGTCTTCTATCCTTCTTCCTCTTAACAGTGAACCTGTTCTTTTATTGACCTCTAATTCATCCATAACTATCCTCCCAGGCTGAAACTTTTAAGTAATTAATGTTCCTATGAACACTTTCCCCTTACTTCTTAAATTTCCTGTTATTCCCTCTTGCCATTATGCAGCCTGGACTCTCACAGTATTGTCTACCTTCTTTATTCTAATCTAATTCCTGGGCTGCTGGAAAATATTTTTTTAAACAGAGTTAGACTTGATTATGGGAAGATAGCAGAGTAGGAAGCTCCAGGAATCAGTCCCTCCTCCAGAAAAGCTATTAAACAGGAAGGAACTATATAAATCAACTATTTTGAAACTCTAGAGTCCAGTGGAACACCCTACAGCAGCCAGTGAAGAGAGGGAGTAGGAGGTTGGTAAATGACGGTAAATATCAATACTGTACTCTCCATACAGCAGTTACTATCACCAGTCCCCCTTTCTCACAGCAGGCACCATTGGGGTCTAGCTGTGGTATAGCTTCTTGGTACCTGAAAGGGACATAAAATCCAGTTCCACAAGATTTGTGTGGAAGGGGTGGAATGTGAGAGTCCAGCCTGATTGCAGATCACTGCTTTTTCCCCCCTATCTTTTTTTTTAATTAGAGAAGTTGTAGGTTTACAGAAAAAATCATGTAAAAAATACAGCATTCACATGTACCCCCCCATTTGTTGATGCTTTGCATTAGTGTGGTACCTTTGTTAGAACTGATGAAAGGATATTAAAATTGTACTATTAACTATAGTCCATAGTTTACATTAGGTGTGTTTTTTTCCCATATACCACCCTATTATTAATACATTGCATTAGTATGGTACATTTGTTATAATTCATTAAAGAACATTTTTATACTTCTGTTAACTATAGTCCATCATTTTAAATAGGGTTTACTGTGTTACACAGTCCTATGTTTTTTGTTTTGCTTTGTTTTTAAAGGCTTTTAAAAATTTGTTTTTATTTATTTATCCCCCCCGCCCCCGCCTTGTGGTTTTGCACGCGCTGTCTGCTCTTTGTGTACATTTGCTGTGTGCTTTCTGTATCTGCTCATCTTCTCTTTAGGAGGCACTAGCAACTGAACCTGGGACCTCCCATGTGGAAGAGAGGCACTCAATCACTTGAGCCACCTCAGCTCCCTGCTTTGTTGAGTCTCTCATTGTCTTTCCTCTTTATGTCTCCTTGTTGCATCATCTTGTTGTATCAGCTCGCCTCCGCGCCTGCCCATCACGCCAGCTCACTGTCTTGCTCGTCTTCTCCAAAAGGAATGGGGAACTGAACCTAGGACATCCCAGGTGGTAGGCGGGAACTCAATTGCTTGAGCCACATCTGCTTCCCTGTTTTATCTTTTAATTTTTATTCTAGTAACATATATATGCCCTAAAATTTCCCCCCTTTAACCACATTCACATATATAATTCATTGCTGTTAATTTTGCACAGTGTTTTGCTACCATTACCACCACCCATTTCCAAAACTTTATAGTCAATCTATATAGAAATTCTGTAGATATTAAGCATTAATTCCCCATTCTTTACCCCCAACCCCGCCCTGGTAACCCATATTCTAGATTCTAACTCTGTGAGTTTGCTTATTCTGATTATTTTATATGAGTAAGATCATGTGATATTTGTCATTTTGTGTCTGGCTTATTTCACTCAGCATAATGTTTTCAAGGTTCATCCATGCTGTTGCACGGATCAAGATTTCATTCCTTTTTGTGGCTGAATAATATTCCATTGTATGTATATACCACATTTTGTTTACCCATTCATCAGTTTGCCAGTGTTTGCCTCATGTATTTTGGAGCACCATGATTAGGTGCATAAATATTTATACTTGCTATTTCTTCTTGGTAGATTGCCCCTTTTGTTAATATATAGTGTCCTTCTTTGTCTCATATAACAGCTTTTGACTTAAAGTCTATTTTGTCCAATATTAGTATAGCTACCCCAGTTTTGTTGTGTTTTTTTTTTGTTACTATCTACATGGAATATTTTATTCCATCCTTTCACTTTCAACCTACTTGTATCTTTGGGTCTAAGGTGAATCTCTTGTAAGACACATATAGTTGGATCATGCTTTTTTATCCATTCTGCCAAAGTGTGTGTGTGTGCGTGTTGTTTTTTTTTAAGATTTATTTTTTATTTATCACATATCCCCCCTGCCCTTTCTGCTTGCCCTTGCTGTGCTCACCCCTGCACTCCTCTGTGTCCGCTTGTCTCCCCCCACCATGGCAACCCGCTGAGTCAGCCCACCGCGTGGCGGCCGCCCTTGCTCGTGGGGGCCTGCCCCTGCTTGTGGGGGCTTGCCCTGCTCGTGGCGGCCTGCCCTTGCTCACGGTGGCTTGCCCTGCCCGCGGCGGCCCGCCCCGCCCGTGGCAGCTTGCCCTGTCCACGGCGGCCTGCCCTGCCTGTGGCGGCTTGCCCTCTCGAGGCGGTCTGCCCGCTCGAGGAGGCCCGCCTGCTCAAGGAGGCCCTGGGAACTGAATCTGGGGCCTCCCGTGTGGCAAACCGGAGCCCCACCAATTAAGCCGCAGCTGGCTCCCAAGTGTGTGTTTTTATTGAGGAGTTTAATCCATTAACATTCAGTGTTATTACTGTAAAGGCAGTACTTACCTCAGCCACTTTGTCTTTTGGTTTTTAGATGCCTTATCTTTTCTTTGCCTCTTTTTTCCTTTATTGCAACCTCCTTTTCCTGTTTAGTTGGTCTTTTGTGATGTTTCTGACTCGTCCCATTCTCATTTTTGTTTCTGTATATTTTTAAAATAAGCCCTTTTGTGGTTATCCTAGGGTCTATAGTACACAACTTACATCTATAATCTACTAATTTGAAAAGATACCAACTTAGTTTCAGTAGCATACATGTTCTCTCCACCCATATCCCTGTTTCCTCTCTTTATGTTGTTTTTGTCTCACTTTACCTCTTTATATTTTGCATGTCCATTATCAGGAAATATGCCTTTTTCTTGTTCAGTTATATTCTGACTCTTACATGAATTAAAGAATAGAGTTGTATATTATGGATACAGCACTACTGGGTTTTGCATTCACTCTTTTAGTTACCCTTACTGAAGATCTTCATTTCTTTACACTACTCCAAGCCAAGCCACTCTCTCCTCCTGTCTTTTCCTTTCAACCTGCAGAATTCCCTTTAGTAATTCTTTTAGATCAGGTCTTTTGTTGATGAACTCCCTCAGTTTCTCTTTATCTGTGATTATTTTAATATTTTTGAAGGACGGTTTTGCTGGATAAAGAATTTTTGACTGACAGTTTTTCTCTTTCAGTACTTTAAATATATAACTACCTTCTTGCCTCCATGGTTTCTCATGAGAAATCGGCACTTAGTCTTATTGATGATCCCTTATATGTTACAAGTCGCTTTTCTCTTGCTGCTTTTGGAATTCTCTAATTATCTTTGGAATTTGACATTCTGATTAGTATGTGTCTCGAAATAGGTCTTTTAGAATTTATTCTGTTTAGAGCATGTTGTGCTTCTTGGACATGTATATCATAAGAGTTGGGAAATTTTGGACCATTATTTCCTCAAATATTCTTTCTGTCCTTTTTCCTTTCTCTTCTTCTGGGGCACCCATGACACATGTTTATGCACTTTGTGCTTTCGTTCAATTCCGTGAGACCCTGCTCAATTTTTTCCATTCTTTTCTCTATCTGTTCTTCTGTCTGAAAGATTTTGAATGCCCTATATTCAATTTCACTGATTCTTTCTTCTGCCTGTTCAGATCTGCTGTTGTATGCCTCTAGTGTATTTAATCTCTTCTATTATGCCTTTCATTCCCATAAGTTCAGTTATCTTTCTTTTCATAGTTTCACATTCTTCTTTATGCTCATGCAGTGTCTTCTTAATATCCTTTATTTCTTTAGTTATATTTTCATTCATCTCCTTGAATTGATTTAGGAGATTTGTTTGAACATCTTTGACTAGTTGTTCAAAATTTTGTATCTCCTCTGAATTTTTAATTTTTCCTTTGACTGGGCCATATCTTCCTCTTTCTTTGTATTTTGGTTGCTGTCTAGGCATCTGATTATCTTGATGAGTTTACTCTGAAAGTTAGTTTATCTATCTTGCCTAGGATTTTATTGTTGATTGGCTTTGTGTTGAAGCTCTTCTTTGACACTTGGTCCAACTTATACTCAACCTTTTAGTAGCCTATGTTTAACTGTTCTGGCATTCTCAGCTCTTCATCATCTGACACTTGCCCTAGAAATGTGGTACAATTTTTAAGATTGTACTTTTTGTGCAATTGTTTCACCTCCAGGAGAAAGCTTCCTTTCATCTTTCCTTCTGTGGGAATCCTGATCTGTTCTGTTTGTTTTTGTGTAGATTTTCTTCCCAGCTCCTATCATTTGTTTTCATTTCCTCCTTCTCTCAGTGTTCCCTTTTCCTTATACTTTTCAGTTCTGGGACTTGTCCTATCTTATAGCAGTTCAGTTTTCACCACCACCCCGCCACTTTTTTTTTTTTTTCCTGTGAGGCTTTTCTACCTTTGGTTTTTTTTCCTCTTAGGGTACTCTTCCCTGAGGAGCCAGATGAGGTCAATCTAGAAAGGTGAGTCAATCCAGAAAAGTCCGTTTTGCATTTAGGTGGTACAGTTTACATAAACCAGATTGAGTGCGCATACCTCTTGCCAACAGTTCTGCTACTGTCTCTCTGTCTCTGTCTTTGTTTCTCTCTTTTCCTCCTGGAGGCCCTTTGCATGCAGCATGCAGCACAACTCAGTAGTTTGTGTTCTGTCTCGGTTTCTGCAGACATGGGTCCCTTTGAATATGCATGGAGTTCTAACTTGTTGCTGTGAGTGACTCTGTAATCATATTTGTGGCAGGAGAGACCCAGACCATGCTACCTCATCACGACTCCCAAGCTGTGTGGGACTGAGTGAAGGGGAGGGGTCTGGATTGGCAAGTCTGGGATGGAAATTTCCTACCTGATCTTGGAGATTATTTTTCCTTTTCTTTGATTCAGCATTTATAGAGTCCTTCTCCAGTTTCTATTGTCTTCCAGAGTTCTAAGCAAATGGGATTTGTACTTTTATTAGCTGATTCTCAGGGGATAGTTTTCCAAGGGATGTCTTGTGTCACCATGTTGATGACGTCACTCCAGATCACTGCTTTTGATTAGCTACTTCAGAACCCTGGGGGCCTAGTTCTGAAGGTGGCCATTGTTCCAACCTGCCCCAGACAAAGACAGCAGAGGAAACTTAAAGACAGTACAGTTACCCAGAGCTGTGGAGGATAGTTGAAGGGCTGTATTTGCTGGGCAGGTGCCAAGTAAAAAAAGTGCAGCTTTGGAGAGCCAAGGAAGATGTTGCTGGTGCCCTTTCTGGCCCCTCCTTCATTCCCTTCCCAGGATAGTTTGGAGCCTGCCAGCACTCCCTTTGTGGTCCCTGACTTTCTGCTGGCTGGGAAAGAGTGACTTGGGAAACTCCACTATAGCAGGGGTTCTTAACCTTTTTTGTTCCACAAACCCCTTTGCCAGTCAGGTGAAAACCATGGACCCCTCACTAAGTCCACACTATACTGTGTATGATTTAATAAATATATCACACCTGCACCAACATGGCTCCACTAGAATAATGTATTTTTTTAAAATTTCAATTCAAGCTCATAGACTGCTGGTTAAGTACCCCTGCACTATAGTGAATGTGCCCTCCAAGCCAAAACAGATTCAGACAAGGTTCAGTTGTTCAGTGTAAGAAACAATTGAGGTGGCAGCCTGCTGTAACTCCTGCAGTAGAACAGCCAGGGGCATAAGGAGGTCTGTTTCCTGATAAGTAGAGGGGGCGTTCAAACTGCTATAAACAGGGGAACTCCTAAGCACCAGAAAGCATGAGCCCAGGACAAAACACAGGCCCAGAAAAGACAGGGAGGACCCTGTACTTTGCATTTGCCTGGGGATGACCTTCCTGAAAGGAAGCCTGAACTATGATGGAGAACATCAGCAAATGCAAAGGCAATTTGCAAAGACAGTGAAAGGTGTATTTTTGCTTAGGTTTGCTTGATTTTGTTAGCTCTTGACACACAATAAAATTTGTCACATCTCCATCTAGGTATAAACTCAAGAAGCTTACATCTCAGGGAATAAATTCATGAGTTAGCATTTTAAAATATTAAAATATACAATGTACAACAAATGATTACAAGACAAAGAAATAGGAAATGATGGCCCATCCAAAGGAAGAAGATAAAAATCCAGAAACATCAATGAAGAAGACCAGACTGTGGACATACTATACAAAGACTTTTAAAAAATGATCTTCAGGAGCGGATGTGGCTCAAGCAATTGGGAACCTGCCTTCCACATGGAAGTCCCAGGTTTGGTTCCCTGTGCCTCCTAAAGAAGACGAGCAGATGCCACAACCAGCAGACGCCACAGATGCCACAACCAGCAGGCGCCGCAACCAGCAGGAAGCAGAAGCAGGTCAAGTGGTTGGGCACTCACCTCACACATGGGAGGTCCCAGGTTTGGTTCCTGGTTCCTCCTAAAGAAGATGAGCAGACAACAAGCAGACAAACAAGGGAGCCATCTCGGGTGGGGGGGGGTGTAATAAAAATTTTAAAACTATATACTTTATTTTTAAAATGACCCTCATTATGCTCAGAGACAGAACTAAAGGTTATCAGGAAAACAATGAACATTATGAGAATCTCAAAGAGAATTTTAAAAAGGAACCAAACAGACTTACTGGACTTGAAGACCATAGTAACTGAAATGAAAACTTCCAAGGAGGGTTTCAGCAGCAGATTAGAGCTGGCAGAAAAAATAGTAAACTTTAAGACAAGATAATTGAAATGAGTCAGGCTGGAGAGCAGAAATAAAAAAGAATTATGAAAAGCAAAAATATCTAAGATACCTCTGGGATACCATCTACTGTACTAATAAATACATTATGTGAGTCCCAGAAGGAGAAGAAAGGGGGAAAGGGAAAGAGGTATTTAAAGAAATAAACTTCCCAAAGTTAGCAAAAGAATATGAGTTTGCACTTCCAGAGTGCCCAGAGAACACCAAACAGTATAAACTTGAAGAAAAATATGCCCTATCACTTACTAATCAAATGGTTGAATACAAAGGCCAAGGAGAGAGTTCTGAAAACTCAATAGAAACAAGGGTACCTGTTCTAGTCAGGGTTCTCTCAGGAGACAGAATCAATACGAGATATCTGTCAAAAATATTAGATTTTATAAGAGTCTCTCACATGACCGTGGGGATATACAAGTCCAGGTTCCGCCGGCAGGCTGCAAGCCAGGGGCTCCTATGAAAGACCGATGAAGGGTCCTCGATGAGTTCCTGGGAGAAGTTCGCTGTCAAACGACAAGCTGGGAAATTCTCTCTGAATGTTGAAATCAGTTCCCTTTTATGGCAGTCAACTGAATGGATAAAAGGGTCATCCATTCTTGATCCAATCTCGCTGATTGATGCAGATGTAATCAGCCATCCATGCATAAACTCAATTAGCCCAGTGCTTGCTGGACCTAATAGCTGGGCACAATTACCTGGCCGAGTTGACACATTAGCCTAACCATCACAGTCCACCCCTTGTCAACTCGGCAACCATACACATTACCCGAAACCATACTTAGTCTCTAAGTAAAAACAATAACATTCAAGCATATATATATATTTCCACCTAACAATGTTTAACTCCCCTGCGTACAACCGGAAACGCGTTAATTCCCCACGGAATATGGTGCAAGACCTTGGGCAATATTCACTCTTAAACTTGACATCCTTAAAAATTATGACATGAAATTAATACAACTTTTCATATGATAGGGGAAAAGGTTGGGGAAGAAAACAAGAAATTAGTTTTGTGTACATATACAGTCATACTCATAATGAAATAGGGAAGAAGGGTTCATGACTATTACAGTCCTCGTTTCTGTAACTGGTCACGTGGTCGAAGTTCATATTTATCACTACCTTCTTCCACTACCCATTCCATGTTCCCGTTACCCTCAGCAAGCACCTCAGCTGGCTGTGGTTCTTTCTGAGTATAACGTACTTCCTTATGGGTCACACTTTGTATTTCACCTTTGGGGGCTTGTTGAGATTTTAGTTTAGTAATAGGTCTGGAAGACAGGAGGGGTGGAGGGGGTGGGTAAGGAGAAGGATTAGAGATGTCTTGCAGGCTACTGACCTCAA
>PVKH010003781.1:0-24368 GCA_004027955.1 Chaetophractus vellerosus
CTTTGCTCACTCTTCTCCAGCCACACTGGCTGTCTTGCTGTTCCACAAATATGCCAGGATCTCTCTAGTTTTAAGATCTTTGCACTGATTGTCTCCTCTGCCCAGAATGTTCTTCACCCTTGCTGGCCCTTCCCCCCTCTCCCTGGTACAGTGTGGAGCCAGCCTGTGCTCCCATTGAGGGTCCCTGGACCTGTTCTAGAGGAAGTAACATACACTCTATGCGCATACTGGAGTGCCTGTATGTCAGTGCCAATCTATCAAGTGACAGCCTGAAAGACTGAGTCAAGAAACTCCTCTCTGACTTGCCATCCCAGAGCTTAGCCTGAAGGCAGAAGCAGCTTGCAGACAGATAAAGCAGTATAAAAAAACATATAAGTTTAAGTGGCCAGGGGCAAAGGATTATGTTTTTAAACATACAATAAAGCACCCAAGAGGGGGGGTAAATTCAATTTCATAGGGAATAGAAGAGACATTCTGATTACTATAAATGGAAAATTCCAAAGACCAGGAGGGACAGGGAAAGATACAGGACAAGACAGAGACTCAGAAAAGACAGCGAGGAGCCTGTACATCACTTTCACCTTGGGCTGATCTTCCATACAGGAGAGCTAAACTCTGAAGGAGAGCACCAATGAACAAAGAACCAATTTGCAAAGACTGTGAAAGAGGTTTTATGGCTTGGCTTTTTTGTTAATGTTAGCTTCTGTCATTCAAGGAAATCTCTGTCATATCACTAACTGGATATAAACTTAAGCAATAGACACCTCAGGGAATAAATCCTAGAGTTAACACATTAAAATGTGAAAATGTACAATGTGCAACAAAAGATTACAAGACAAACAAAGAAACAGGAAACGATGGCCTATCCAAAGGAGCAACATAAAAATTCAGAAACCATGAACAAAGAAGGACAGACTTTGGACATACTGGACTAAAACTTCAAAAACCGATCTTCAATATAACTCTGGGAGATGAAGAAAAACATGGAGGAAAAACTAAAGGATATCAGGAAAATGATGAATGAAAAATATGAGAACCTCAATAAAGGGATGAAAATTTTAAAAAGGATCCAAACAAAAATACTGGAGTTGAAGACCACAATAACTAAAATAAAAAATTCCCTAGAGGGTGTCGGCAGCAGATGGGAGCTGGCAGAAGAAAGAATTAGTGAATCCAAAGACAAGAAAATTGAAATGATTCAAGATGAGAAGAAGAAAAAGAAAGAAAAGGAGAGGAGAGGAAAGGAGAAGAGAGGAGAGGGAAGGGAAGGAAAAGAAAAGAAAAGAGTGAACACAGCCTGTGAGACCTGTAGGATACCATGAAGCATGTTAATATATGCCTAAAGGGAATCCCAGAAGAAGAAGAGAAAAAGTGGGGGAAGGAATATTCAAAAATATAATGGTAGAAAACTTCTAAAATTTAATGGAAGACATGAATATGCACATTCAAGAAGCCCAATGAACCTCAAGGGGATAAACTCAAAGAGAACCATCGCCAGACACGTAGTAGTCAATCTGTAGTATGACACTGACAAAAAAAGAGTTCTGAAAGCTACAAGAGAAAAGCAATGTGTTATGTACAAGGGGACCTAAATTAGATTCTGATTTCTCATCAGAAACCATGGAAGGAAGGAGGTACTGGGATGAAATATTTAAAGTGTTGAAAGACAATAAGTCCCAACCAAGAATTTTATATCCAGTGAGACTGTCTTTCAAAAATGAGGGAAAATTAAAATATTCCCAGACAATCAAAAGCTGATTGAATTTGTCACCACTAGACCTGCACTACAAGCAATGCTCAAGGGATTTCTTCAGATTAAGAGGAAAGGACACAAGACAGTAGATTAAAGAGGCATAAAGAAATAGATTCCTGGTAAAGGCAACCATATGGGTAATTATAAATGCCTGTACTATCGTATTATATTATTGGTATATCACTCAATTTTTTACCTCTTACAGATTCTAAAATAAAAATGCATAAAAAGTAATGATAAAGCTATGGTTTCATACATAACAATGTATAAAAATATACTAATATCATGTAAAATGAACTTTAGTTAATAACTGTTACAAGGAACAAAAAAGGTCACTACATACTGATAAAGGGGACAATTAAACAAGAAGATATAGCAATTATAAATATTTATGCACCCAAGAGTAGAGCCCCAAAATATATTAAGTAAATATTGAAAGAGTTAAAGGGAGAAATGGGCAGTTTTACATTAATAGTAGGAGACTTCAAGGCTTGAACGATACAATAAACTAACTAGACCTAATAGAACACTTCAATCAACAGAATATCCTTTCCCCATTAAACTGACTTGGCACCATTGTCAAAAATCAATTGAAGGGAGCGGATGTAGCTCAAGTGGTTAAGCACCTGCTTCCCATGTACGAGGTCCTGGGTTCAATCCCTGGTATCTCCTAAAAATAAAATCAATTGACTATATACGTATAGGTCTACTTTGCACTCTTTATCACTCTTTATTCTGTCTTGATTACCATAGTGTCACAGTAAGTTTTGAAATCACATAGAATAACTCCTTCAATTCTGTTCTTTTTCAATATTGTTTGGCTATTTTTAATCTTTTGCATTTAAATTAGATGCAAAAATGTAAAATAACTTTTAGAATCAGCTTGGTTATTTTCTCAAAAAAAAAAAAAACTTGCTGCAATTTTGAAGGGGTTTGAATATAGCCAATTTAGGGAGAATGAATATCTTAACAAAATTGAGGCATCCATTCTGGAACATGATATATCTTTGCATTTATGTAGGTTTTCTTTAATTCTCTGCAATGGTTTTAGTTTTAATGTAGAGGTAGAACACAGTCTATTAAATTTATTTTATACATTTTTATGGTTTTGATGTTCTTGTAAGTGGGATAGATTTTTAATTTATCTGATTATACATTGTTAGTATTTTAAAATAAAAGTAAGTTTTTGAATGTTAACATTGTATCTTGTGAGCTTTCTAAATTACCTTTTTAGTTCTAGCAATTTATGTAGACACCTTTTATCAGTTTAAGGGAATTCCCCTCTATTCTAAGTTTTCAGGGACTTCTTATGAAGTACTGCTGGATTTCATAAAATGCTTTTTTCTGCACTTAGGAAGATAATAGTATTTTTTTTTCATTTATTCTGACAATGTGGTATATTGTATTCCTGGGATAAAACCACTAAGTCATAATGTGATTTCCTTGTTTAATATATTCTTGATTTGATTTGTTAATATTTTGTAAAGGATTTTTGCATCTATCTTTAAGAGAAATATTGGTCTATAATTTATTTTCTTGTAACATCTTTGACAGGTTTTGGTATCAGGGTAATGTTAGCCTCATAAAATGAGTTGGGAAGTGTTCCCTTCTCCCTTATTTTCTGGAAGAGTATACGATTTAAATATTTGATAGAATTCCATTCATTGACTTTTATCAGCCTGTCTTTCTCATCTGTAGAAATGAAGATATTACTTATATTTTCTTCTTTTGTCACATTTCAAAAATATATGTGATATTGAAAGCATGTGAAGTTCTCAAAATTATGAATACTTGAGAAACCCATCAGCAACACTAATAGGAAAAAATGTTATTTATGGGTTTTTACACTGCTCCTTTTTTTTTTAAAGATTTATTTTTTATTTATTATATAACCCCCCCCCTTTCTGCTTGTTCTTGCTGTGTTCATTTTTACGTTCTTCTGTGTCTGTTTGTCTCCCCCCGCTGCGGCGACCCACCAAGTCAGCTCACCGTGCGGCGGCCTGCCTGCTTGCGGCGGCTTGCCCTGCTTGCAGGGGCTTGCCCTGCCCGCGGCGGCTTGCCCTGCCCATGGCGGCTTGCCCTGCCCACGGCGGCTTGCCCTGCCCGCAGCGGCTTGCCTTCTCGAGGCAGTCTGCCTGCTCGAGGAGGTCCCGGGAACTGAACTCAGGGCCTCCTATGTGGTAAACCGGCGCCCTACCAATTGAGCTACAGCTGGTTCCCTATTGCTCCTTCTTGAGCTAGCTTTTATAGCACACAAACTGGATTTCCTAAGTAAATGAGATTCTAGTAGATTTGTAGAGAAAAGAATCTCAACATTCATTCTGTCCAAGTTGGATGCTAATTTGAGATTCAAATATTTAGTATATTTGTTCAGATCTCTAGAAACTTTCTGATTATAAAGGGAACTCATGTTAATTGCAAAAATCAGAAAACACAAAAAAATTTTTAAAAAGAAAATACAGATCATCCACAATCCTTTCACCCAGACAAAAGCAATGTTAGTTTGTATCTTATAATCTTCTTTTAAATACACATTATATATGTGTATGTATACATGTATTCTTTCTTAATGGGATCTTATCATGCATACTGTTTTGTATTATAGGTGAAACAAGGAATTTCAGATTGAAGTCTCAGGAGCCTCTGCCCAGCCTGTGCATCATACTTTTCAGAGGCTGAAGCTCTTTGGAGAAGACAGGCTTACAGTGGATCGAGAGTCCACCTGGCCCAGCACCCAGCCGGTAGACAGGCCTGCAGCTCAACATGAGCCTGTCTACCATTTTCTAAACTGCTTGGGAAACTAACTGGGACCTTTTGAATGTTGAATTCAGGGCTTGTAAAATATTGCAGTGAATTTGGATATCAGTATGTATAAGCCTCTCTTTTCTGGCCAATTACCGGGCTCCTTGTGGGAACAAATCATTCTCAGCAGCACCTGGCATGGAGATGCTTGCCATTTATGCTGTGATAACCTGCCTGTAGAGGTCAGCTTGAAGGTGTGTATTTCTAAACTTGCCATGAGAATTCAGTGTGATTCTGAGTCTGTATACTGAGGAACTGCATTTTAAGACAAAACGACTACAGTGTACACGAATAAGATGAATTTTTATGGACAAATTTATTCGAGGTTACTATTTTATCGGTTCCCTTTGCTTAATACTTTCACAGACCTTCAAGTTCATGATGATATTTTCACAGACCTTCAAGTTCCATATTGCCAATTTTCTCCACCCTTAATATGAAATCCTTCTTTTTGCAAAGAAAAAAATAGCTTTTTAATCTGCAAGTAACCCCCCCTCCAAAAAAATATATTGTCCTTCTTAGCACACAGATCCCAAGAAGGATGAAATAACAAGAGTTCCTCTCCAAGCAATACGTAAGATAGGCGCAGCGTTAACAAAGGGGGGGGAGAAGCAAAAAGGGGAAAAGAAAGAAGAAATTGATTCCAAGTGAATTCAGCAAAAGAAAGCCTGTGATTCAGCAAAAGAAAGCCATGAACAATTATGTTTAACTCACAGACACGCATAGAACTGCAGCTGGGGAAAGACTGCTCTCTAATCTCAGCCCTCTCCGGCAGCCAAATGCAAGGAACATTACTCATAAACTATTCTTTCTTTCTTTTTAGGAAATCCAGCTCCAAGGGAAGATCCCATGCTGTCTAAAGGAAGCTACCTAGGAAGAAAAATGAGAACAATTATGCCCTAAATCTGGACAAGAAACTTTAACAGCTGAGACTCTAAAACGAAAATGGAGATAATGCTAATGATTATGTTTTATAGCCTCGACATGCCTTGAGTCTGGAAGGGTTCCAAAGCCTGCAGCCGATTGCCACATTGATAGAAGGGGCCCCGCTGAGATGCAGCTGCTTCTGGGGAAGCGCTGGCAACTGGAGAACAGCTGCATATCAATCCCCAGCAATGTGCCGGGCAGGAAGTCAAGAGAAACTGCCTGCAAGGGCATCCCTTCACCCTGGAGCCTCCCTCCTTGCTCCAAATACTTAGAAAGGCTGAGTCGTCACATTTGCCAACTAACTGAAATATAATAAAGGCTGAACTATATCTGTAATCTTTGGGGAAGGAGATGGTCTGGACAGCCAAGGTTTCTAGCTAACCAAAGATCTCTTGACACGTTTAAGCACCAAATTTCATTTAAACATTACAGATGAAAACTTTTCTAAAATGTATCTCTTGATTCCCTGACTTTCTAAATTCAAATTAACAATATATTCCTAATGTCACACCTTTAATTCATCCATCAACTTTAAAAGTTTAAAACGATGGGCTTTTATTATAGAGAGACTTCCAGGAGTTTCTTTCTGTCTCTCTTTCTGTTTCTCTGTCTGTCTTTCTCTTTCTTTCACACTCATACACACACACTTACTCACATACAGGCCTAAGGAGAGGGAAGAATGGGAAGCAGAGAGGGAGACCACTATAACAAAAATTAACAGACTATGTTACTAGTTCTGCTCCTTCCATTAACTAGCAGTATGATCTTGAATAAGAGGTCACAACTGTCTTGCAAAAGGAAGGAGGATCACTAAATATTCTTTAAGTTCTAATCACATTTTAATCATAGTAATTCTTTAAGAACTATAATCTGCCCAAATCCTTCCTTCTCTTTCACTCCCTTCCCTTTCAGGCCTTGTGGCTGTGTCTTCTAGAAACCCTACTTCTGCCATCATCTTGGATAATTTAAACATGGAGATAAATAATGATACATCCAAACATCAAACCAAGGGTTGTAAACTGAAACTTCTGCAAGGGCAAGTCAGCGCACACAAATGAATAAAACAAGTCAAACTAAAGGAATAAATGAGAGGGGAAACAATGGCATCGGTGTGAACTGAGAGTGCTGGGGATGGTGACAAACTGGAGAGCAAACATTATCCAGGACAGGCAGCTCTGACTCAGCAGGATGTGCTATAAGAAAGAAACTAGAAATCCAGGATTTTTAAATATTGGCAACTATTTCATTAAAAAAAAAAAAGCAGAATGCAGGCCAAATGAAATAAATCTATGAGCCAGATTTTGTTTATGAGCCACCAGGTTAAAAACAATGCCTCAGGTTCCGGCTCCCTACATATTATTTTGCCGACTACATTCTCAGCGTCTCCTCCAACCCCATTTTCATCTGGTTAATTCTTAGGCATCCTTCAGATCTCATCTTAAACTCTACCCTCTGACTCCTCAATTTCTATTACCTTGGGCTTGCCTGATAGTACTATAATTTTCTATTTCTAATTTCCTATTTACCTACCTGAATTTTCCTCCCGACAGTAAACGCTATAAGGACAGGCACCCTGCTTTCCTTATTCACCACTACATCCCCCTCACGTAGAAGAGTGCCTAGCGCATTGTAGGTGCTCGTAAATATTTGTAAGATCAACCAAAGAATAATTCGCTGGCCCCTGGCTTGCTCTTTGATCGCAATTCTGAGTTTCCATGTACATTTCCTAAGCACCATTGGCTATTTTCACTTAGATGGACTTTCAGCAACCAAATCTTACCACATTTATGGAGGTCTGGAAAAATACGTTCACAAATTCTCCCCTCAAGAGGTGGAGTGTAATTCCTTTCCCCTTGAGTATGGAATGGATTTAGTGACTCACTTCTATAGAAGAAGTGATGGAATGTCACCTCCAAGAGACTATGGGCTTCGTTTCCCTCTGTCTCTCTCTGTCTCTCTAGCTCTCTCTCTCTCTCTCTCTCTCTCTCTCTCTCTGTGTGTGTGTGTGTGTGTGTGTCTCTGTCTCTGTCTCTCTTTCATTTCACTCTCCCTTGTGGGAGCCATGTTGCAAGAAGCCCCTGGAGAAGCATATGCGGTGAGGAACTGAGGCCTTTTGTCAACAGCCACATGAGCAAGCTTGGGAATGGATCCTCCAGACCCAGTCAAATCTTTAGATAACAGCTCCTGCTGACAGCTTCACTGAAAGCTCATGAGATATCCTGAGAACCACCAAGCTAAGCCATTCTTTGATTCCCGTCCCTGGTAAACTGTGTGATATAATGTTTGTTGTTGTAAGTCACTAAATTTTGGGATAATTTGTTATGCAGCAATAGATAACTAATAAAACATACCAAAAATGAATTTGTAACTCTCCTCCCTCCCCCATCTCTTCTGAATTTCCCTAGTTCTATTCATGGCTCAATCCTTTAAAGTCACCAAAGCTTCCAAACTCAGGGTCCTCTTTTAATATCCTCCCCTGCCCTTTGCACCTTACATTTAATTAGCTATCAAATCCTGTGTATAATACTTCTGGAGTATACTTTGCTCACTCCTTTCTCTCCGCTTCCATTTCTATTTCCCTATTTTAAGCCCTCCTTATTCCTTTCCTGGGCCTCCTAATTGATATACTTGGATCCAATTTTTCCCTCTCTGATGCATCAGTCAGATGCCTTAGGTTAATTTTCACTCAAACAAGAAATTCTCCTAACCAAGAACTTTAATAGTTTTTTTGGTCAATGGATTAAAGTCCAAATGTCTTAGAATGATACAGTCTTGTCTGAATTATCTTTCTAACTTCACTCTCTTCTATTATTTTTCATATCTTCTAAACTGATGGAGAAAACACATCTAGGCATAGTGTTATGGCTTTGTGGCACTCGTTCCAGTTACCTAGTACAGCTGTAAAAACTACACCCAAATCTTAGTGACAACCACTTTTGATTAGTCATGATTTTATGGGTCAGGAACTTGGGAAAGTTTTGGTTGGGTGGTTTGTTTCTGATCAATGTGGCATCAATGGGGCTGGAAGATCCACTTCCAGGATGGCTTCTTCATTTATATGTCTGCCACTTTGGTGCTCCTTGGTCTTACTCTCTCTCCACATGACATCTCACCTTCCCTGGTTTTTCCACATGGCTTGGGCTTATCACAGCACAATGGTGTCAAGATAATCAAACTTCTTACTTGGTGGCTGGTCTCCAACTGGGAGTTTTCCAAGAGTGAAAGTTCCAAGGGACTCAGACAGAAGCTTCAAGCCTTCTTACTCAACTTAGTCTTGAAAATTATGCAGTATCATTATGCCACATTCTGTTGGCGAACAATGATTTCAGCATAAGTCTGAATTCAATAAAAAAGGACTCTACAGTGGTGTGATTATGGGGAGGTATGGTTCTTTAGGGGGTCATTGTTGAAGACTAGCTACCACAATATTCTTTACACCTGGGAACAGCCTTAAGATGCATTGAGGATATTGGGAAAGAGGTTCTAAGAAGAAAGACAATGGACGGTTATTAGTAGGCACATAAACCTTGTTCCTTAGAACACAGGAACAAGAAGTGGTAGAAATGCACACACACAAAGTGTTGCCAACTCGTGTTTTTATTAGAGGGCAGGAAATAAACACAATAAATGGAACTAGGTTTTAGGAAAACAACTTGGGAACAGAAATGTAGAGAATTCATTCAAAGTGCCTACCTAACCCACCCTACTGCCAAACCACCTCTACTAACTAAAATTCTACTTTGGATAGTAACCCTCCCAAAGCCTATACTCCAGATAGAAATGGACTAAATTCTTCTTACCAATTCTAATCCAATTATTAATCTAATTATTCTTTAATATACAATTGAGTCCCCTCTCAGCCATCAAGTCTTCCATGAACACTCCAGCTCACTATGACTCTTTTCTTTCCTGGAACACATACTGCCCATGCCTCTTTCTCACATTAGGCTATAAATTGTTTAACATTGTTGTCTTGTGTTTTAATGGAATCAGAAAAATAAATAGAGCTAGAATGGCAATGAGTAATCATCGAGGCCAATTCTTTATTTTCAGATGAGGACATGAATGCTGCAGGAAGTTAAGTAACTTGAGCAAGGTAATATCACCAGCACAGGGTAGATTTGATTGCCAAGCTCCTTTCTAATGTTCTTTCTCCCCAGATTTGCCCTGATCTTGTCTCCCTAGGGAGGGTAAGAAACTCTTCAAGAGTCAAAACGTGCCTTCACTTTTTGTCTTTTTTTTTCCAGTTTTTTAATTAATGTAAGGTCATTTGGCGCATTGTAGTGCCTTTTATATGGTACCTAGGTAGGTTAACAGTGAAATCTCAATGTGTAGTATACTTTGTGATTTTTCCTTTAGTCCAGCTATAAAATTGGTACAAGAGGATGATGTTAAACCATGTTTCTAGCATTGTCCTAGACAGCTAAGGGAGAATAAGGATCCCTGAGAATTGGATAAAATAGACTCTAAACAGCAAAAGAGTTTGTGAACAGATCAAGACAAAAAATGAAGGGTCTATTGCAGGTGAAGGGAGAGCAGCAGCCTCTCCGTGGAGACCATGGTGGCAGTAGTTGTGCCAGACACCAAAACACAACTATGTCAAGTAGAATAGGAAGCCAATGGTGCAGACTCCAAGGATAATTACACAAACACAAATGGGGAACTAGCAGAAATATCTGGGGAACACTTGGCTTAGGAGGTAGCTTCCCACACGAACTTGTTTAATTATAATTTTAGTCACAATAGGTTTAATTTATGTTCAGATGTGGTCATAATCATTATTCAACTTATCCCTCTTTGACCAGTGGTAGTGGAAATGACTTTCAAACCATTTATTCACTACATAGGACTGCTGGTCAGCTTGTACTGACAGGTACAGGAGAACTACTTGTTTAGTGGCAGCAGCTATCTGAATGGTCCATTGCCTGTTGCTACATATTTTGAATATGTCCCTCCTTAAGATGCTTACCATGTTATGCCCTGTGTTATAGTTATTTGTGTTCTTTTCTTATCCTGTGGGATTAGGAGTAGAAGACAGCACAGCACCTTCCATGGTGTCCTGCTGATTGAGGAATTCTCAATAAATCTTGGGTTGACAGTGTCTACTATAAACAGACTTGGGTTCAAACCTTGTCTCTGACATATAGCACTGTGTGATTTTAAGCTAGTTATGTAACCTCTATCAGTATTAGTCTTCTCCTCTGAAAAATGAGGCAATGAGGCCTCTTTCATAAGTTTTACTGTGCCGGGTAAATACAAAAAATCCATGCAAGATACAGTGAATAAAATATAGAACCCAACAAATAAAGGAAGCTGTTATTATTTTGGATGTGTTGTCTATTCAAAATGAGCAAGCTCCCTTCAATCTCTCTAAAGGTGGGCCTAATCCTCTTCTTTAAAGACTGAGTACATTCTGTGCTCTGTAACACCATGGTTCAGAAATGGGAATCATTATAAATGTAAAATATCATGTCAGTATTAATCCTTCAACTGGGCACACCTCATGGTCCTGATATAATTCCGCCACTATCATGAAAAGAAAGAAAACCACTCAAAATGTGTTTCTTACATGAGCCCACAGGTTGGCTGAATCTTTCACGGGCTCTATTAGTGAGACAAATTCTGCCTGCACATCCTGCCAAGATCAAGGAACTGAGTCAGGGAGGGACCCATTTGATTCTTCTTGTCCTGTGCTGGCTTCTTCTGGTTCCAGCAGTTCAGACAGGGGTACTCTTGAGAATTCTAACTTCCCACCTGCTCCTAGTCATGGATTTTTCCTTTTCCCCACTGCACCAAAAAAGTCCCTGAGCAAGCTTGAGCAAATTAACCTCTTCCTCGGATTTTTAGAGATTGAAAATGGAAAGGCTCTTCCAGTTAATTTAGTTTCTCCAACCCTGCTCTCCCACTGCAAACAGCTGACTTCTCTATGGCAGACACAGCAGAACTCAGCAGTTTGGGCCACAGGGCCCGCCAGCAATGCCCTCCTTGGTGGCTTCGCATTCTTAACCACTGCAACCCTGTAATTTTCCAGATGACTTGAGGTTTTGAAAGCAAATGAAGCAGTGAAACTGCTTCAGCTGCTAAATTCTTCCTGGATTCATTTGGAAATGACAAAAAGCTGCCATGTAAGGTGATTTGAATTTTGCGAACACCTTCCTTTAGTTTTCCGTTTGAAGTCATTAGCTGATTCCAGTTTCCTTGGAGATCAAAATCATTTACACACTGAGTATACACCACTAGGTGTGAACCCCTTTTTATTAGGCTATAACTGATAATAACACTTATGTAGGATTCCCTAATTTACAGGGCACGTTCAAAGATATTAAACTCTTTTGATCATCACAACCTGTCAGTCAGGTAAGACAGGCATTATTATCCCATTTATAGACGAGAGCACTGAGGCTTAAATCTTGCCCAGTATAATAGCACTAGTATCAGGCAGAGCTGAGACAAAACTCAAATTTTCAGATTTCAAATGCTGAGGTCTTTCCAATATAACATAACTGCCCAGTGGTTCAGACTGAAACTCACGTGCTTGTATATGGTTGTGACAGTTTCATTTATAATTCTTCATTTGTTCATATATTACTCCTTCCATCTCCCCACTAGCCCCAATTTTTGATAATTAGATAGCTAGTGTTTTGCCCAAATTGATTTCTTAAGGAAGATATTAAGTACTGAGCCCTTTAATCCTAGATATTTTCAGACCCTTTAGCAAGCCTAATAATGTACCAGCTATAACTTTCTTTTAAGCACAGAGGGCCACAAACTATAAATCCTCTTGGATGGGAAGGGAAACGGTGACCTGTCTTATTAGAAAGAATGCAAAATGGAAGGAAGCAGACTAAGAAGCATTCATAACTGACTACAGAAAGAGAATTGACATGGTTGCTGTAAGGACCTAGCACCTGCTCGCTCAGAGGGGCCGAACAATGAGGCGTTGCCGTTATTTTAACAAGAACTGCTCTTCTCTGCCTTGGGATGTCCCCTTTGAGTCTCTGAGGGCTTAGCAGGCAGCAGTTGCCTCAAAAGAGCCATCCCTCACTCCCTCCTCCTTCTTCTCCCTACCCAGTCCCTGCATTGGGATGTCTGAGGTCTGGGCAGAGGACACAGGTCAGTCCAGATATATTATTAAGCAAATGAATCAGAGCCAAAATGTGACTGAAGGTGTTTAACCTCTCAAATTAATAACCCTAAGAGAAGTTTCTTCCAAATTAATATTTCAGAGTGATCAAGACTAATTTTGCACAGAGATACGAAAATGGTCATGATGAGCAAAAAATAATAAGCATAATTCTCAAATATGAAATACCAAGCACTGCTTTATGTACCTTATCTCCAGTCCTCAGAGGAATCCTGAGAAGGGGGTTGGCGTGATCACGCTGTTTTGTAGATGAGGAAACTGAAGCCAGAGGAGTTAGTAACTGGCCCCAAGCAATACCTCTGATAACTGGTGCAGAAGCCCATCCTTTCACCCAGGCATACCTTTGGGAGTAGGAATGGGTTGATTGCAACTACTGTGATAATTTCAGGTCTGGGTGGCTCTCCTCAGCTTGCAGCATGATGTGGGTGCCAGTGTGGAAAAGCAGCAGTACGATGGGTGACTGGCCCACTAACAATCCTGAGTCCTCTTTTTATACATAGGCGTCACCAGCGGTCATATTTGGGGAGGGTGAGGGGAGAGAGTGGGGATCCATCAGGACATATTGCTTTGACTAAGTTAACCTACTTTCTTCTTTCCAAATGACAGGTCCAGAAACCCATGTAGACATAGCAAAATGAATAGCTTAAATTATAAGTTTACCCCTCAATGTGTCACAGAGGGCTACTGGAAGGACATTCAATCCCCTCAATAATTTTCAAGCTTTTTTGGAAACATTTTTTCCCCTGTGTCTATGAAACCAAGGTCATAAAAGTTCTGAGTGAATCAAGAAACTGAAATACAATCTGCAATTCACCATCTGGCATTTGCTTAATAATGAGACTGGGGAAAAGAAAGAAAAGTAGAATTTTAAATTTTTTCCCAGATAAGCCAACTTGAAAGAGAAGTCCTTAACCTCTGGCATCTACGTCCCCATAATCTGTGGAGAAATGGTCAATCCCTCCCTGTCCTGCACAGTGGGGTGGTAAGTGGAAGGACTTTTGATTCAATCTCAACTCTAGAGCTGACCAGCTGTGATGTACTGAACAAATCATGAACACTAACCTCAGCTTCTGTTTAAATATATTTAAAACTTTATTAGATGTATCTCTTCCAGCCTTAAAATTCCAAAAGCTGGAAGTCTTTGAGGCTAACAGTCTCACACATTTATACAACTATTATCTTCTTACTTATCTTTGTCAGCCAGGTGGGGCCAATGAGTCACTGGACTATGAATTAGTAGGTTAACGTGCTTGGCTACTAGGGAGAGTTCTGGGGAGCAAAGACGTTTTAGAAAGGATATGGGAGAGAGCTCAAGTGAAGGAGGACAGCAGGAAAGAATGGAGAGGTAGACAACTCCAGCCAAGGGAGGTATCAGTATTGAAGTGGTAAGAACCAGTAAGAATTACATGACTAGAAAATACCAAAGTATAAGGTACAGAAGAAGTAACTGTGGGAAGTTCTGCAATGTTGAACTGTTTTCTGTGCATTTTTGCCTTTTAGCTGTAGCTAGTAGCATTCAAACGTGGAGAAACTTTGCATTCAATTTCTACTAGATTTAAGGCCTAGACAAAGGGATGGGCAATGAAAGAGTTTGCAAAAAGTGACTAAACTGTGAAACTCTTCTTGTTGGATGTAGCCATGCAAAGGGCCACAGAGAAAATCAGAGTGGCCCTTTGCGTTCCCACCACATTTTGTTGGTATTTTACAGCATTCCTCATTCATCATCTGTCTTAGACAAAGAACTCCTTAATGGCAGGTACAATTTCCTTTTTGTTTCTGTATTTTTTATTTAGCACATTGACTGGCATATAGCAGGCACTCTATAAATACTTGCTAAATTTATGACTTTTAAGAGGAACAGAATCTCAAAGCCCTGCCTTATCTCATTGATACTTCTGTGTGAACCTCAATCAAGAGTTCTTAGTACTTCACTGGCTGGAACTACTCAGATCATCCAGAGTAGTTTCCTCTATTTCTTCAGGATGGAAACAGGGAATATGAATCCATTCATGGGAAACACCCCTCTTGGTGGCAGAGACCAAAAATTCATGTGACTCAATTGTGGCAAAAGGATCCTACAATGTTAAAGTAGTCAGTTCTTTGCAGCCACTTCCTTTTTTCTTCCCAGATAACTATTTTAGGCTTTACACTCTGTTCCCGGAATGCCACCACAGCCTGTTAAATTGTTTGAAACCAAGTTATGTGCTTGATACTAAAGCTCCCTTCCTTTTCTTGAAGGATGTTTGGGTAGGAGGGAGAGGGAGGAACCATAGACTTATTATTGGGAGGGAAATCTGTCCCTTATTCATATGGGCTAAGCATTAGAAAGGCAGAGTTAATTTCAGGAAATGCAATAATTTAATTCATGCCTGTTTCTTATGCTACTTGCAAACCAGAGATTTAAACTCAAAAGATTACCAGAGAGGAAAAAAGTTCCCACTGGCACAATCCGTGGTCAGGGGACATTCCCTCCTTCTCCTACTGTGTCTCCCTAAGCCCAGCACTGAGCCTTTGCAGAACCTTGTGCAAAATCAAAACATGGAGAAAACTACACAGCTTAATTTACTGATTCACTCCAGGCTCAAGGGCTTGGGAATCAGCTTTCTGCTCTCAACCTCCAGTATGTGGTCCTCTTTAATGAGGCAAGGAGCTAGGCCTCAAATCAATGAAGTCAGCAAAATTGGTCTTCAGTTACTCCTACCTCTACTTCTCTCTGCTCACCTTAACCCTGGCAGACTTTCCTTCCACACCAATCAAAATCTCTGCCCAAATTCCATGTTCTGCCCATGTAATAAATGACCAGCGACAGCTTGAAACTACGGTTCTCAATCTTTGGTGTGCCTGAGAATCATCAAGGGTGCTTGATTTTCAATGCATGTTTCCAGGTGCCAGCCCCGGACATTCCGAGGCAGCAGGTCTGTGTTGGGACCTGAGCATCTGCATTTTCCACAGTTCTCTAAGTAATTCCATAAACCCCATCTAATATGGAGCTGGGAATTAAAGCCTTCCCAGACATTTCTAAGACCATGGTGCCTCAGTTTAGGCAAACGCTACTTAGCAAGTGAGGGAAATAGCAAGTGAGGGAAATTTTAAAAGGAATAGCCACTGAAGAAATATTACTGGAAATTTCCATTTTAATAGAACCTTGATCCAGACATCTCCAAATCAGTTTTCCTTTTATACAAGTGAGATTCTTTTTAAAGAGATTTTGGAGCACAGAAGCCCCCATGGATACAATCCTTTCCAACAAAAGGATACTTGGGGAACTTCAAAATTCTTGAAAGTTCAAATCACTTCTATGTGCCAAAAAGCTGACTGGAACTCTCTCATATATTATCTCATTTAATCCTCACATGAACACTGAAATGGCAATTCTATAAAGCAGGTGATATTGTCTGCACATTAGTAGATACAGAAACTGAGCTCCAGAAGGATTAGCTGACTTGCCCAAAGCTATAGAGCTGGGAAGTGGTAACATCTACTTTTACAAGGATCCAGCCTTGAAGTCCACAGTTTGTTTTATTATATCACAGGGCTGACTCTAATCACTTACCCAAGAATAGCTTGAAGGCAGTGACCTACGTACCAAATCACTGAAGTGAAATAGAGTTGAAATTAGACTTCTAGATACCTAATAGGCTAATCCCCAGAGGTCATGGCTTATTTTCTGAAGCTTGGCTCCTCAGCACTGCTGCCTTTTGCTTCCTTCCATAAGATATGGGGATATGGCCATCCTCCCTACTCCCCCCCATATACACCACTCAACTACACACACACAGATTCACCCTATACACTCTAATTGCTAAGCAAACACTACCTGGTTCTAAAAAATGGTAGCAAAATCATTTATATGTAACAAGCCCACAAACAGTCCTTTACCCATCCCTCAAGGAACATTCCAACAGAATCCTTCAAGGATAGTCTCTTCTCCTCTAAAGCCCTCAAGGTCATTTTAGCTTCCACCTATATGAAAGAAGCGAAGCGGGGGAGAGAAGAGCACAAAATGTGGTTTTGCCCTCAGCCCCACACCTTCCAGAAATAGCCCTGATCTTGAGCAATAAAAGTAAAGATAACATTTTCAAGGTCTGGGATAGGGAAACAAACAAAAATAGAATGTTTAATCAATGCAAACATTCTTGGAATCTGAAACATCTGGGAGAGCAGGGGTGGGGTGTGGGGAGTCAGAAAGGGGCAGTGGGGGTTAGAGACTTGACATTCTTATCCAGTGGGTATCTAAGGCAGGAGCTGAATAACCTGCTCTTAACTGCCCCCAGCAAGCCCACGTGGTAGCTGTTAATTTTTGATACTAAATACAGGGATATCTCTCACTTTGAGAAAATCCAAGACTCGGTTTTCTAACTTTACCAGATTCTTGTAAATTAAGGACTGATTATGTATTTATGTTTAGGGCTGTCTGAGCACATATAACCCACAACTGTCCTAGTGAGATTAAAATGAGATCTCTTTTCCCTTTAATTAATGTGTTACTTCTTAGGAAAGCACCTGCTACACAAGGTAAGGGCCCTCTGCACACTAGAAGTTGAATCCAGGGATACCTTGAAAGATGATGACTATCCTGTAGGTACATCAGAGCTAACCAAACTGATATCTACAACCTGTCACATTAGCTAATCTCTCCCTCCCTGTTTTACATCAATCATCCCAAGGAACAGTCTTGATAGTAAATAAGATATATGATGAAATATATAAGCTATCTTATGCGAATTAAGTGAAGATAATTCTTACTGTGCCTCATAGTTCTCAACCTGCCATCCAATACAAACCTGGTTCCAGGCCATCAAGGCAGAAAATAGCCAGAACCAATCCCCTGGAGAGCCACATTTTACTGCCACATGTGGTACAGCAAACCTGACCTCCTCCATCTACTGGTCACTGTCTTCTTCTCTGCTCTATCCCTGGGCCTTAGCACATAGGAGCTGGTCAATAAATACATGCAAAATAAACAGATGAAGAATAATTATCACCTTCTCTCCTCCATCTTCCCCATATATTATCTCATGAGTCCTCAACTCAAGCCTAGGAAATAGGTATTAATATCTCCATTCCACAAAGGAGTCTCAGGGAGTGCAAGTAACTTTCCAGGGTCGCACAATAGTAAGACGCAGATCTGAAATTTACACACTGATTTCCTAGCCACACTTCTAGGATTACACCATGCTATGTTTCTTTCATCGCACTTTCTCTCTCCTTGATCTGTGCTCATGAAGCTACTATCTGAATCTCTTATGTTTGGTCCTTCCATCTCCAAGTCAACAACTCTTCTCATGAAATAGGTCGTCTTCATGATAAAGAAGGAGCAGCAATAACTTATGAGTTGCCATGTCTGCTCATGTCTGTTTCCTTCAATACCCAGCACAACACTCCACACAGAATAAGTATGATGAATATTGAATGAAGGGATAATAATATGGCTCATGAGGAAGACACAGTGTCACCAACTTGGAGAGGAGGACAGAAGCACACAAAGGTGAGATAAATTGCTCACCCCACATTTTGTCACTACCTTCTGAGGGTAGTTCTACCTCTTGATCCTGAGAGTCATCACGGCCTCTTCTCTGAAGCAGCCCTGCCTCCTCTGATTGCTGCTGCCTACCCAACTAATGTGTTACTGCTGCCCCAAATTCTCTGCGGCAGGCAGATGCCCTTGGCTGCTGGAGGATAGTTCTTCTCCATCATGGTGAAGGTCCTATGGTCTCTTTACTGCAATTACCTAAAAAGAAGAGGCTGAGAATAGGGAACTTTAGGGAAGGAAGATCCAGTGCCTTCCTTTCTTTCACTGTGGGCATCCCTTACGTTATAGAATAAATACATGGCCACACAAAGCGCTGGGAATTATATCTGTGTAAAGTAAATCTCATTTTCCTATGTTCCCGTCTTTAAAATGTCCTATTACTCTAAAAGTCTCATATTAAGCTAAATCTACAACTTTTACTTTGGAAGGGGTGAGAATTTTGCCAATTATATGGCATAAGTGTGTATTACAAGTGTAGAACTATAATAGCTAAAACTACAACTTCAGAGATTTGTGGAGTTTTAGTTCCTGATCAGCAGTTAATATTTTCTTTAAAGAATTCTTAGAAACTTCAACTCTTTCTTAATTCCAGAAATCTGCCTAAGGTTCAAGTATAAGGAGGACCCTGGCAATACAGATTTTGGTGGTGTTGACAGAGGACCAGATAAGATGTCTCAGTTGAGAACCTATCTCAATTCTGATGTAACTCGGAGATATGCAGTTCACAACCTTCACAGCCAAGTGCAGTAGTAGCCCCAAGGGAATCTACTAGTTTTCCAGGGCTGCTGTAATAAAATACCACAAATGGGGTGGCTTAAAACAACAGAAATTTATTCTCTCACAGTTCAAGAGGCTAGAAGTCCAAAATCAAGGTGCCTGCAGTGTTGTCCCTCTGGGGTCTCTGACTCTTCCATGCCTCTCTCCTAGCTTCTGGTAGTTGTTGGCAATGCTTGACATTGCTTGGCTTATGGAAGCATCATCCAGACTTCTACCTGTGCCTTCACACAGCCTTCTCCATTGTGTGTCTCTGTGTAACCTCTTCTCTTCTTATAAGGACACCAGTCATTTTGGATTTAGTGCCCACGTTAATCTGGTATATCCTTATCTTAATTGAACTCAGACCCTATTTTCAAATAAGGTCACCTTCTGAGGTTCTAAGAAGACATGAATTTGGGGGGACACAGTTCAACCCAGGACTGGGATAGCATGTGGAATGAGGAGAATAGGAGGACAACAGCATTTAAAGGACAGGCAGATGGGCCCGGCTAGATAGCTCAGTGGATAAAGAGCGCGCTGGGATACCACATGGGAGGCCCCGGGTTCGGTTTCCGGGGACCTCTCCTAGCGGGCAGACCGCCTTGAGAATGGCAAGCCGCCATGGGCGGGCCAGAGCCGCCGTGGGCAGGGCAAAAAGCTGCCACGGACAGGGCGGAAGCCGCCACGGGCAGGGCAGGTCGCCCGCGAATGAAACGCAGCCAGCCACCCGCGAACTGAAGCAAGAGCCGGCCGTGAATAGAAGCAGAAGCCGCCCACAAGCGGGGAAAGCCGCGCCTGCGCAGTGACCAAGTCTCGGCGCGTCGCCGCAACGGGGGGGAAGGGGAGATATGTAATAAAATAAATAAATCTTTAAAAAAAAAAAAAAAGGGCAGGCAGAAAAAAAAGGAATCATTGAAAGAGGCATTTCTTACCTCAGAATTCCAGTTCATTGACTACTAAGCATATTAGAACACAGCAGATGCTAAATAAATGTTAATGAATGAATGAATGAAAACCTCTCTGCTTTCTCATCCTAGAGAATTAATGTAATATGATCCTTATAAATACCAACTATATAAAAGCAGTTTTATAGATGAGAGAGGAGAAAAAAATGAATCAAGGGCCTGGTTTGGAAATGGCAGTCCAGGGGGGGACACGGAAGGAGGTCAGGGCTCACATGGCGTTTATATGTCTGGGTCTTTGAAGGGCAGCAAGTCTTGGTAAGACAAAGTAGGTGAGTGCTAAAGATAAACTCCAGTTTTTTCACAATTTCCCCCCTGTAGATCATCTCAATTTGACCGAAGAAGGAAGGAAGGAAGGGAAGGAGGGAGGAAAGAAAGGAGGAAGGAGAGAGAGAAAAGGAAGACTGCTTTCAAAGCAAATTAAACCTCATTGATGTTTCTGACTCATCTACCACCCTAAGTGACTTCATTTTCAGGAGAAGAGACCTCAATTAGGCAGTAAGCATGCAATTTGGGGGAAGTAGGAAATGGCTTCTTAGAATATGACCAAGCAAGGCCCCAGAGCAAAAGTCTGGGGGTGTTTTTCTTTTTCTTTTTTAATGGGTCACCTTGTGGGGCGTCATTTCTCCCATTACATCTTTCCCCAGGCAGAAGAACTCCTAACTACAGAAAGTGACGTCAGTCCAGGCATGTAATCAGTGCAGCCTGGGGATGGGCACGATCAAATGTTCCTCAGGACGATGTTTGGCTCTCACTAGCTACCTTTCATCTGAAGCATCTTGTAGCACATTATAGGAGATAGTTAATTAAGCTTCCTGAAGCTTCGGGCAGGAACACACAGCACAGACTGCACTTACGTCTGTGACTATGTAAGAAGAAATGCTCACGGACTAATTACTTCGCATTTGTATTTATCATCTCTTTTCACACGGCATCTCAAACCAAGTTCCCAGCGTAAGTAGGGGAGTTAATTGTTCTGTTCCTGAGAGGTCGATAACCAACGTGGGGCTAGGAGGGTCTAGTCACAAATTACTTCTTCCTGGGCTCAGGTCACTTCTTTGGCAAAGGGGTCCTACCCAGAAGTAGGATGACTAAGAAGTACATGGATGGCCAGTCATGGAATTATAGAATGGTAGAGCTTGGACAGGCTTTTAGAAATCACCCAGGGCTATACTATCCATATAGCAGCCACTGGTCATGTCGGGGCCACTGAGCAATTAAAATACACTAGTCAAATTGAGATGTGCCATAGAATAAACTACACAGTGGATTTCAAAGAGTTGGCACAAAAAAGAACGTAAAATATTCCAGGAATAATTTTTACATTGCATTGCTTCCCTGTTGAAATGACAATATCTTGCATATATTGGGTTTAATTGAATATTTTAACTTTACTTGTTCCTCTTCACTTTCTTAAATGTGGCTACTAGAAAATTTTAAATTACATACATTTCTCACGTTATAGTTTTACTGGGCAGTGCTGATCTAGACTATTTTCCTCATTTTTATACATAATTAACCTAACATCTAAAGAGGAGAGAATCTGATTGGCCTAAAGTTATGACTGATGACAGAGTGGGGACTGCAGCCCAGGTCTACTAGCCTCCCCAGGGGAATGTACTGTCCATTACACTTCACAGGCAATACCCCCAGCTTCTCCAATTCACCTCTTAAGAGTTGGCACTATGGAGCTGCTGATGGGGCTTGGGTGCCCTGCCCCATAATCAGAAACAATATGATTCCAAGCAACCCCAATGGAATAAGCAAAATGTCTACTACACCAAACAAATCCTTGGCCCAGCCCAACACATTCTTCCCTACTTCAATCCATACTTGCAACCAGGTTACTGCCCCAAGGCCTCACCAATGTAGAAATTCAATACCATCTCTTCTCGTGTCCTCTTGCTCAGTCAAAGTAAAGTCTAAGAGCTCGCTTGTAGTAGTGAAACCTATTAGACTAGATTAAAAGTCAATTGCACATCATCTCAGTAATCTAAGCTTCCCAGAGTAATGCTATAGGGGAGAAAAGATACCTTCCTTCCTAAAACTCTACCCACCAGCCCATCATAGGAATTTGCGTTGTTGGGCAACTCTCTTTGTCTCTTATGGGGAAATTCTCACATTGCCTGAAAAGAAGCAACATATTGCTCTTTCATCATCAAGTGGACTTTTGCAAGGAATCAGTCTTTACCCTGTTTTTCATTTGGAAAAACTGAAATGTTTGTGTCATTGAAGCAATCAACATCATACATGGCCATCAAGCCTGCCCAACTGATAAAAAGAGAACAGAAAGGAAACTAATACATATCGAGAATATCTGACCTTCTCCTAGGGTCTGCCCTTGACAAAATCAACAAGCAGTAAAATGAGTCTTCAACTGTCTAGCTTCACCTTTTGGACACTACCCACCCCTACCTTTAACTGATCAGTGCCAAGAGGTTTTTGTGTTCCAGGTACCATAACTAATGCTTTCACATACTTTCTCTTAACTATCGTCCCATTAAATATTATAACTATATGATAGGCCCACTTTATGGAAATCACCCAGTAACCCTGAATGCCAGACCTAGCATCTTGGTCTTCTGACTCTTGGGCCAGTACTTGTCTCCCTCTAAATAACCACAACAAGACTTCCTTGCCCCACCCAAAACTGCTTTCCAAAAGATCCTGTATATCAGTTACTTTCACTCTAACCTGAGATAATATGCTACATGTACTTTGTAAAACAACTGCTTTTGAAGCAGTGTCTCTTAGAGATTTCATCTCCACTGACAGTACACAGAGCATGAATAAAATGTTTGAAAATGTTTGGTTAGAGGCAGGTGAGCAGCAGGTGAGCAGCAGGTAAGCAGAATATTTTCACGTGGTCAGCAGTGGGGAATCTGTAGTCAGGGCATGGGGGCGGGGGACGGTGTCTCCATGACTCGACATTACCAGCCAGCCAAGAACACCTGGACAGGAACAAGGCATTTGCACGCCAGTCTCGGTGAAGCTCTGCAAGTGCTGGCCTGAACACATCATCGCAGGCTGCTGGGTGGGCAGGACACCTGAGTAATTGAAGACAAGTGTTCATAGTTTTCCTTTGCCTTTATTTTCTTTCATCATGAACACTTGCATCCTTTACACAGTCACAGAATAGATTCGTGAACAATCTAGGAAACTGAGTTCCTATGTTTTTCCTACTCTTGCCACACTCCCAACAGTTACAAATACTGTTCTCTGTGATGTCGTGGGCATGTGTCCTCTTCCCAGTACCCTCGCTCTGCCTGGATCAGGTTTGGTGACTGAATCCCCTGCACAGTCCTTAGTGAAGGTTTCTGTCTTCCCCTAGGCAACAGTATAATTGCCTGCTTGCAAGGAGTCCCCCTCTCTAGAGAAAGAGATTTGCTCATTTTTCATTGTCAGTCACTTCCTTTGTCTTCTTTCAGGTCTTAGTGTTAGTACTGGTTGTGCAACAGTTCGAGAACATTAGGAAAGACCTCATATGACTCTTCAGTTTTACTTTGGGGAAATCATTTCATTTTCCCAAGCCTCAATTTGCTCATCCGTAAAATGGAAATAATAATAACTATTTCATAGGATTATTTTGAATGTTGGATGAGATAATACATGTGAAAGCCTCATGCATAAATCTATAGATGTAATAAGCTTCCAATAAATACCAACTGAATCTCAGTGTGAAGTGCTCTGAGTCTTTCCAACACAGCACTGGTTTGTTTTATGTGAGCATACATGTAGCATTCATTCTGATTAAAAGTTTTTTAAAAGATGCTGCTTTTTCAGATTTTTGTTGGTTAAATCTTCCCCTCACTATCAAAAAAGTTGGTATATTTCCTTAGGACTTTTTATTCAGTCTTATAGTATTAAAGATATTTTCCTAAAATCTGTCATGTTTCATCCACCTTCTATAGTCATTTTTGCATCTGTTTTTTTTTATTTAACTTTTGTTTAAAAGTAATGAAATAAAATACTAGAACTCATTTCCCAAATGCTGAACTGCCTCTCTCATTTCTTCCAAACATCTGTGCCCTTTCTCTCCCCCCCCATTTTTTCCTAATGAATTTGTGAAGTTCACTGGTTGCCATGTCTAAGACAATGAATGCTATGAATGCTGTGTAAAGCAAAAGAAAAAAGAAAGGTTTGGGAAGCAGATGTGTCTCAAGTGATTGAGCTCCCGCCTACCACATGGGAGGTCCCGGGTTCAGTTCCCAGTGCCTCCTGGAGAAGATGAGCACGACAGCAAGCTGGCACAACAGGCAGGCACAGTGAGCTGATGCAACAAGATGATGCAACAAGGAGATACAAAGAGGAAAGACAATGAGAGACACAACAAAGCAGGGAGCTGAGGTGGCTGAAGTGACTGAGTGCCTCTCTCCCACTTGGGAGGTCCCAGGTTTGGTTCCCAGTGCCTCCTAAAGAGAAGACTAGCAGACACAGAGAGCTCACAGCGAACAGACACAAAGAGCACACAGCAAATGCAAACAACGAGGT